>WIGO01000132.1:0-110624 GCA_014235945.1 Colletotrichum plurivorum
TTTCTCTCGCTAGGCACCAGTATATCACAAGAGAATAACTGATGCTTCACCCTGCCGAAAGGCTTCAACCGTATACGTTTATCACATCACCTGTGATTCTAACAGGGAGACTTCTGCTAAACTCGGAGATGCCGTAAATGACCTGCAATACAGCAAAAATAACATACGTGCGACTTAAGACATTGCAGAGGTTTATCATCATGAAAAGGACGTTTTCAATCCACGTAGTAGCGCAACATCAAGGACGTACTTGTCGCAAAATGGCCCCAATATTGCAAGAACACATACATCACACCTTCCATGCCCTCACCCCCGCAACGTACCTATCTAGACATGAATGACTGCATAATTTAGGCCCTTCACAGTAACATACTGGCTATTGTGCAGACGATCAATGCTACCTACCATGTGGCTAACGTATGGAGGGGGTTGATGGCGCGGGGTTTGCACTGGGTTGCGTGCGATGGTGCAATATGGTGAAGGAGTCCGTCCACTCTCACGTCATCCCGCGCAAGCTATTGGGCATTCCGATTACTACGAATAGCGCTATCGTTATTTTTCGAAGAGAAAATAGCTTGACTCTTCCCGCCGGAAAACAGAGACTTCATATGCTTCAACAGAGTTTTTAGTCGCACCGAAAGCCAGTATTTACAACGGATCAGACATTCCGAGAAAGCGCCTAACAGTCGGTAACTCAATCATGACCAACACCACAGACGCGCCGTCTGGCAATGATCGGCCGAACAGCAAGAAGAAGGTCATTCTCAATGCATTCGTAATGAACACTCCCGGTCACCTGGCCCCGGGTCTCTGGAAACACCCACGCAACAAGACAGACCAGTACAAAAAGCTGTCTTTCTGGACCGACCTCGCGAAGCTGTTGGACGACGCCGGCTTTCACGCTATGTTCATAGCCGATACCTTGGGTCCGTACGACGTGTACAAAGGCCCTGCCAACGTCGTTCCAGCCCTGGCCTCTGGAGCCCAGTTTCCCGTGAACGACCCGCTGTACTTGGTCCCGGCCATGGCGGCAGCCACGAAGAACCTCATCTTCGGCGTAACAGCAAGCTTGACGTATGAAAAGCCGTACGCGCTGGCTCGACGGTTGTCAACGGTCGACCACCTGAGCGAGGGGCGCCTGGCCTGGAATATCGTCACCTCGTACCTGGACAGCGCGGCTCGGAACCACGGCTTGCAGGAGCAGATCCCCCACGACGAGCGCTACGCGATCGCCCACGAGTACCTCGAAGTCCTCTACAAGCTCTGGGAGGGCAGCTTCCGAGACGACGCCGTCCTGGCGGATCGCGAGACCGGTACCTACATCGCTCATGACGCGGTCAGCCGGATTAACCACAAGGGAAAATACTTCGACGTTCCTGGGCCCCATTTTGTCGAGCCATCGCCCCAAAGGACACCTTTTCTGTTCCAAGCCGGTGTCTCTGAGGCTGGAAACGGCTTCGGTGGCAAGCACGGCGAGGCCATCTTCATCGGCGGCCAGACCGCAGAGGGCGTTCGAAAAACGGTTGATAACACTCGAAAGATCGCAGCCCAGGAGGGGAGAGATCCGAAGCACATCAAGATCATCGTGGGCATCAACATCATTGTGGCGCCAACAGACGACGAAGCAGAGACCAAGAGACAAGAGTACCTCAAATACGCCGATACAGAAGGTGCTCTTGCTCTATTCGGTGGCTGGACAGGGATCGACCTCTCCGGGTATCCGGATGACGAAGACTTCCTCGTAACTGACTCTCCTCGAATCCAGTCCATCGTCAAACGCTGGTCTGACACCGTTCCCGGCACAAACAACCTTCCCTGGACGAAGCTTCGAATTGTTGAGTACCTCAGCATCGGCGGTCTCGGTGCAAAGATCGTGGGCAGTCCTACTACAGTCGCCGGTGAGTTAGAGCGATGGGTTCAGGTTGCCGACGTCGATGGCTTCAACCTGGCCCACGTCACCAACCCAGGAAGCTTCGAGGACATCATCGACTACCTGCTGCCCGAACTCCGCGCCCGGGGACTTTTCAGGGAAAAGGTTGAGAAGGAGGGTGCCACGGCAAGGGAAGTGTTCATCGGTTCCAGACGCTTGCCCGAGGATCATCCGGGAAGTAAGTATAAATGGCAGGATGGCGAGGAGCAGCCGGCCTTTCTGAGGGAGAATACAGGAACATCATTGAATTGAAGTGGAGTTTGTAGCAGAGCTCAGATGTCCTAAGAATAGCGAAAGAGGAACCAATTCGAAAATAGCCATGTAAAATGGGACCGAATCTCTTTGGATGGGCTAGCCATTGGCTATCAGTACCGTTATTCGAACTTAACAATCAACGGACCGGCTCGGAACCGAGCTTCTATCGAAGTTGAAATTAAGTACAAGATTAGGGTCTTCGCTGATCCGGCCCGCCAAAGGGTCTTGCCTCGAATGTTCTAATATTCCGGAAGAATCCGTACCATCAGTCGGAGTTTCGGGGTATTAATGAGTCTGGCTTTGCCACGTTGGCACAGCTATCGTTTCCGACACTAGCTTCGACCTCGCACCTTGAGTGCGGCCCAACCAATGATATTCTAAAGCTATCCCGGCGCCTTTCCATAAGTGTTAGGTGGCCCGGAGAAGACATGCGGCCCGATGTAATTAGCCGGCAGTGAAAATAACTTACCAGGGGGTTTTGACGCCGCAAGTCCGCCGCCTTTGCAGCGGGGGAATCGACCGTTCGCATGAATCTTCCATCTTAATGAACTCTTTCGAGGTACCTAGGTAGAATAGCACAAATATGTAGACACGTAGAGGCCGGGTTAGGCAAGCTCGTCCAACCATTCTCTAGAGAGACATCAATGAGATACGACTCCAGTTGTCTGTTTCGTAACTGTCTGGGGACGAAGTTTGATAGCGACCATGACAGTTGAAGGCAGCGTATGATCTTATCTCTAGCCTCGCCAGAATACGGAATGTGGGCTGACGGCCGACTTGACAACCGCAAAATTCACCGCGATGACTGTTCTGCGTTGAGGTACTGCTGTGTGGTTGGTGGCATTTCCCGACACGAGGCGATTGTTGCCAGGGTCTTGCAGAGGCTCACTTTCGCTTGCCCTTGTTCCTGGTTCCATGGTATCTGGCACCCACAAACGCCGTTGTAGTGGTAGCCAAGATCCAGGACGATCCATGAAAGCCTGGAGTCGTGCAGCTTTACCGTGGATCATGGCTCCGACTTTCAAGACCACAACTCACCGACTGGGCAGCCACGGGAATGAATGGCTCCATTGCCCGTTCTAGCCCTCCGTGAAAAGTTTTATCGAGCCGACTTTGCCGCATCTTCGGGCGCGGAGAGCCAACCGAGAGGCCTCGTTGTTCACTTCCCTGCCGTAGGTGCACCGGGGAATCGTTCCCGTCCTGTGTAACCTTAGTGCTGATGCCTCCTCAGGGGATGTCCTGCAGCAACCCTGTACGCGAGCCGCCTCGGACGAGGGTTGCTCCCGAGCCTGCGTCGCTTCCTACTCATGAGTCGAATCCGAGCGGGTTGCGGATGCAGAATGCGACCTTTAGACGTGCCAATAGACCCTTACACATCTTGCGTCTTAGCGAGGGCTAGCCTCTGCTCACAGCTTTCCTAAGAGCGAGGTGTTATTTGTGCGGCATTATATAACTATCATGTAACTAGTGCCTCCATTTCCAAGTCATCCCTATGGTCCAGGGCAACTCCTTGGTCTTGGACGCTCGCCACCTTCAACATCTTTGTTGGTCAGGATCAATATGCACTTCTTGTCTTTCAGTGTTTTCGCTCTCCAGGCGGCGTCTACCGCTCTAGGAAACCCGGTACCTCAGGATGATGCCGGCGCCATTGCTGCCGCCGAAGGCGTCGAGGAGCTGGCATCTCTTGCTCAGTCTGCCTTTGCAAAGTCTGAGGAGCTCCTCAATAGCGGCGACCTGCAGAAGCGGGGAAGTACTTGTACCTTGCGCAGCATCAAGGTCCGCAAGGAGTGGTGAGTAAATATCACTGAAGTCTAAGACACTAAGGCCCAAGCTGACCCTGGACCAGGGGTTCTCTCACCAAGCAAGAGAGGCTTGACTATATCAAAGCAGTGCAATGCTTCACGTCCAAGCCTGCGCGCACTCCGTCCGAGATTGTGCCGGGTGCAAAGACCCGGTTTGATGACTTTGTCACGACGCATGTCAACCAGACCTTCTCTATCCATCTGACGGGCAACTTCCTATCGTGGCATAGGCACTACACGTGGCTGTACGAAGAGGCACTCAGAGAGGAATGCGGATACACCGGGACACAACCAGTAAGCTTCGCGTTGTTTCCGTATGCGGGCACTAAACTGACTCCAACCATAGTACTGGGACTGGACCAAGACAGCCATCACCGGCCTCGAGACTTCGCCCATCTTTGACGGCAGTGAAACTTCCATGTCCGGCGATGGAGAGCACGTTCCGAACCAAGGCCCCTTGATTATTGCCGACATTGATGGCAAGGAGATTGTGCGACTTCCCACCGGCAATGGGGGTGGCTGCGTCAAGTCCGGCCCCTTCAAGAATTTCACAGTCAACTTGGGGCCCGTCATGTTGACTCTCCCGGGTGGCGGCACGGGGGCCAACCCTGAGGGTCCATTTGCCCACAACCCTCGTTGTCTGAAGCGAGACCTCACCACCGCGATCAACCGCCGCTACTCCAACGCATCGGCCGTGATCCACAATATCCTTGTTCCACAGGACATCGATGCCTTCCAAAACGAGATGCAGGGCGACCCTACTTCCCCCGAGGTGAGCAGTCTTGTATCTCCCAAGTCTGTATAGCTTCTCATCGCTAAACTCCTCAAGATTGGTATTCACGCTGGTGGTCATTATTCCTTTGGCGCCGATCCGGCTCGCGACTTCTTTACTTCTCCAGGTACGGCTTTCTCCCGAAAAGGTCTGAAGGAGGGCAAGTTTGAACGAAAGTCTACTGACTCTAAATTGCCAGGTGATCCCGTCTTCTATCTCCACCATGGCATGGTCGATCGTCTTTGGTGGATCTGGCAGATGCTCTCGCCTCATGAGCGCCAGTTCACGGATCGCGCTGTTGCCGGCACCAACACCTTTCTGAACATGCCTCCCAGTCCCAACACTACTTTGGACGACTTCCTTGACTACGGATATGCCGGCCAGGGTATCAAGATCCGCGATGCGATGAGTATTCTTTCTGGACCTTACTGTTACGTGTACTTGTAGGGAAACCGAGCAAAGGGTGTGGGTATCGAATGTCAATTTGATGCAGATATTGAAAAGACTATGAACTTGCGGCAGTAAAATGCAATCGCTCAAACTGGGTACTTGCTGCAATCTCCCACCTGCTGTCCTCTTTGTTGCCTGATAACAGAACGCTTGCTATGATAGGTAAAAATCCCAATACCACCATCACTTCTTCATCTCACTCCCGTCCGCCTGTTCCGGTCCGGGTTGCTCTTCAGGTTCTTTAACAGTCGCGTCGCCATCGGCCCCCTTCTCCTTCGCCCCATCCTTTAAGCTGTACCAAGGTCCATGTATAGCGCCAGCCGCAACGCCGACCAGGGCTCCGACCGCCGTTGTCGGTATGACGGCCACACCTCCGACGACCGCCGATACCACCGTTCCGACACCGGCGCCCAGGCCGGCTCCAAGGCCGGCGCCCATTCCGGCACCACCCATTCCTCCTTGCCAAATACCGCTCTGTAGACGCTTGGCATCTCTGGACAGAGCTTGAGCCTTCTTCTCGTGCTGGGCCGCTTCCTGCAGTATCTTTTGCTTCTCCTCGGGGTCGTCGACCTCGTCGCTTCGTTGCCGGGCTCGCTCGGCAGCGGAAGACTCGTCTTGTGCTTCTTTAAGCTTGGCGGCCGCCTGCTCGAGGATCTTTTCCTCGCGGCTTTTTTCTTTGTCGGGTGGCGGAGAAGACATGGAGGCTAAGTTGTGTTGTACTCTGACAGTAGCGTAGTGCCGATCGTGCGGTTGGTTCTTATTAGGGTTGTCTGCCTTAAACCGCCGGTTTCAGCGATGAAGAACGATACAGATTTCTCGGGCGGGAA
The DNA here is from genome assembly GCA_014235945.1 of Colletotrichum plurivorum. Lineage (NCBI taxonomy): Eukaryota > Fungi > Ascomycota > Sordariomycetes > Glomerellales > Glomerellaceae > Colletotrichum > Colletotrichum plurivorum. The sequence continues at coordinate 6,037 of WIGO01000132.1, forward strand.
GTTTTCAACGGCGGCAAAGTTGGTTCTGAGCCTGACGGTGAGTTGATTGTTGACATCACTCGCTTAGCGTTGTTCCAAACCCACCTATGATGTGGTGATGATTCGCCGCTAAGCCACGCATGCTCCGCTACGTGCATACTATGTATGTGGGCAGGTCCGAGTCGAATACAAGAGTAATTGAATCATTGCTTTAGAGTTAAGGCCTAAATGAGTCGAAGCTAGTTCGTGAAGTCATTTGCTCAATTATCGTGCTCGAACATCGCTGCTGTCACACCTCGTATAGATAAGGGCTTTTGTCGTCCCCGGTCACGTAACAGATCGGCTACGTAATTATGAGATCAGCGTCAACGCAATGTGATCCCATGATGGCTATCCTTGTGAGGATGTGTCGAATATTTACCATTCATTTGAGAGAGAGGGAAATGTGCTCAAATAATGGCCGTAGATTAGAATTAAAAGTTTAGATTCCTTGAGAGACTTGCTGGAAACTTTTACAGGGCACCAAATGAGCGCTGTATGCTTAAACCCAATGTGATAGGTTGCTCAGCTATAGTCCTCTAGCGGAAGCAAACTGTGAGTTGTCTGAACTCAAACTTTGCTCGTTTTGGTCTTCGCCATTTAGGATATCATGTTGTCAAAATCCTAGGTGAAGCACGGGTGTGTTGCTGCTGTCTCTATAGTCACCAGACAGAACTTCTGTGAGGCGAAAATTGACTGACCAGGTAGAAAACGTTGACATATTCGATTCTTGTTTGACATTAGAAGTAGTGAAGTAAAGATTCGCCCGTAGCATGTCCATGGCCACATGACAACGGAGCAATATATACTCAGTCAAGCCCAATAGCAGTCTTCATTTGACCCGTGCAGCCCTGGTGTGAGCATATCGTCCAATCGATGAAAGTCGTGCTTTTGCTCCTTGACTGACTACGGTGACATGCCAGTAACGAGCGCCACAGGTAGTGCCTGACTCAAATTTGATACGGAGACCGAGCACAAGCAGATCTGCCCTGATCCCTCCCAGGTGTGCGAGACACGATCGGACATTAATGTGGCCTCTACACTACACTAGTGGAGGAAAGACGTAGCATCCTTTTCCCCAGATTCTGTCAAACCATTGCGACATCAGCCCCGCAACAAACATGGAGAATACGATGCATCATGGATGCATCATGCCAATTCTAAGGTTTCATGGCATTTCTTCGGCTGAATGTCCGACGGCCTACGGGGCAAAACAGAGTGCCGACCAGGGCCTTCTGGCCCTTCGCTCGTGCCCCAGAGCGTTGCAAAGTGATTTCGGGCCCAGAACAGGCGCCGGCCTAAGGGAACATTGGCATTAAGAAGCAGGGCGCCGCAATCCCATCACTGATCAGTTTGAATGCGGAGGAATCGCCGGGAAGAGACTGAGAGGGAGTATTCAAGTTGATAATTCTCCGCTTCGTGGACGCAATCCGGGGCATCCGCAGTCCATAGACACCAATTAGGTTTCAAGATGGCCGTTCTTCGGCCAAATAGATCTTGGCCTTCCTAGTTCCTTCTCTATTAGACGAAGTAGGCTCGTTACTTGCCCGCGGGTTCCAGGTTATGTTCTTGGTCTTATCTGGGGCAGTTCATACAGCATTCGCGTATCGTACCCGTGGGAGTCTAGCCCTCCCCCTTTTCAGTCGGCCTTTGAGGGCGCCTTCTTCGCCCCAGACTTTCGGGTTGCCTTTACCTGTCGGCTTGCCTACTGCGGTAGTTTGCCGAGCCACAAAGTCCCTGCTTGACCTCTAGTAAGTACTTGGTAAGATACCTAGAGCGAACCCACCTACCATGTCTAAACCAATCGTGTCTCGAGTTTACGGCCTCATGATGGGTCAACGCTCGCAAATGCCTGCTCGGGGAGTTAAGTAGCCCGTTAACACCATGGCTGTAGAATCAACGTGACTACTGGGACATGATTCAAGACCAGCTTGGGGGTGGGCCTCAGGTGGTCAAACGGTCCGGTGATCCGCCCGGGGCCCCGGGGTTATCCGAGGTCGTCCGAGGTCAACCCGGAGTTCTCCCCGGGGTGGTTATTCCCGGACCCCAGCCACCGCATCGTCGCATCATACAACACGTGCCGTTGTGGCCCTGCCTCTGCTCCTACTCTGACTACTCTGATCGAAAACATGTCATATCCTGACCGCAATTGCCCCCAAACTCGGTCTTCTGTCGGCCTTGACTCACACGACTTTCGGGAAGCCCATATCCGCATTTGCGTGTCTACGCTGGAGACGGTGAAAGACCTCACTCACGGTTTGACAGATGCCTGCCGGTAGCACCACCGCCGAGGAACTTCAACTCCCGATCCCACGCGCAACGAGCCCATGATGGATTACGAAGTGGGTCTAAACATCAACAATGAGACTCCGACACTGCTTGGCACGGGGTGGTTTAACCCGTAATAGGTAGAGTACGTCGTACGTGCTCCAACTTATGCGTGGTCAAATTGCAACGAAGCTTACTGCCATGGGTGACAGACAGGGACCAAGATCACGACAGTTCAGCCTCAGCGGACGGCCGAGATGCGGTCAAGATGCTCTTAGCCTATCGAGAGACTGATCGATGCCTGCCTTCCGATACGCGCGTATTCGTACTTGTTCAACACCAACAAGTCTGAAGTGCTCAACTTTAGCCATCCTATTGTGCTTCATTGCCAGGCCTACAATGCCAACCGACGAAATTCAACACAATGCCCCCGTGATGGCCAGCAAATGCGAGCAGAAGACTGCCGTTCGGACGACGTGTCGACGCGGCTCTGTCCGCCTCGTATGATCCGAACCCATCTCTGTGATCTCGACCGAAGTCGAAGCTTGATGGCGCTTCCACCTTCCATTAATTCCAGGTTCGGGAAGTTCAGCCCGGGGGGTGTTGGTGTCAATCCCGTTCAACAGCGCCGGGGGCTCGGCCGCAGCTCAGCGATGTGGGCGGCCGGCCAATGGGCCCGCCTGGTCGTTCGTTGCCCAGAGAGTCGGGACCGGGGGGTGCCCAGGATTCAACTCTTTCCCCAAAGGTGATTTTCGTGGGATATCTGGGGTTTCGTTGGATCTTCCGGGGGACTCGCTCGAAGCTGGGTTTTCTTGGGGAACTGAACCCACTTCCTGGGTCAACTCTGACGACATGCATCCGAAAATGGTGTGCCATACTCGGCCCTTATTCTTGGGCTGATGTCTTTACCGAGGGAGTCGCGTTACCCTTTGTCCATGTCGCGTTGCCCTTTAAGTTTCGCCTTTCTCGCTCGGGATGATCGCCTTGTCGTGCCTTCACGCATCCTCCCCCTCCATCCACTCCACACATCTTACCGTCTCATCTTTTTTGTTTGCATCTAGGCCATCATGGGTGCCGGTGTCAAACAACCTACCGCCAGCGAGGCCAACGCCGTCGGCCTCGAGCTGGCCAGCGTCCTCCCCAACGATGGCGTCCGGTGGTGGAAGAAGCCTCACCTGCTCAGGCTCAACTTCTGCATCGCCTCGTTCGTCCTCTTCACGAGCTCCAACGGCTTCGACGGCTCCATCATGAACGGCTTCCTGGCCCTGCCGCAGTGGAAGGCCTTCATGTCCAACCCGGCGGGCGCCTGGCTCGGTTTCGTGAACGCCATATACTCTCTCGGTGCTGTCGTTGGCTACCCGCTATCCGCCATCATCTGCAATCGATGGGGCCGTAAGCCTGGTCTCTGGCTCAGTGTCCTCGTCGCCATGGGTGGCACGGCTCTGCAGACGGCCGCGCCCAACGTGGCTGCCTTCATCGCCGGCCGTTTCTTCATGGGAGTCTCCCAGGGTTTGTCCGTCGGCGCTCCGCTGCTCATCGCCGAGAACGCTTACCCGACCCACCGAGGCATTGCCTCCAGTATTGTAAGTCACATAATCTTCCCCAGAACACACATAGACGTTGGGGGCGAAGCTAACTGGTTGCAGTACAACACCGGATGGTACATCGGCGCTATTGTCGCGGCTTGGGCGGTACAGTCTCACCCGAACCACGGATCGAACAAAGTAACAATTACTAACGCTCTGTTCCCAGACCTTTGGCACCAGAAACATGGAAGGCTCGGCTTCCTGGCGTATCCCTTCGGGTCTGATGGCTCTGCTGCCCGTCATGACCATCCCCTCGCTCTTTATGATGGACGAGTCCCCCCGGTGGCTCGTCTCAAAAGACCGTGCCGATGAGGCCCGCGCCAACCTTGCCAGGGCTCATTGTGGTGGCGACGTCAACGCCCCCTTGGTCATCTTCGAGATGGCTGAGATCGAGGAGACTCTGAAGGCTGAGAGGGAAGCGAAGGAGAACACTTCTTGGTCCGACCTGTGGTCCACGCCCGGCAACCGCCACCGTCTCTGGATCACGGTCTCGCTCGGCATATTCTCGCAGTGGTCGGTCACAGTCTTCTTGATTGGGCTTTTACAAATGCTGACAAGCACAGGGCCGGCAACGGTGTTGTCTCGTATTACCTCGCGATCATCCTCGAGTCCGTTGGCATCACGTCCGTCACCGACCAGACGCTCATCTCCGCCTGCCTCCAAATCTGGAACCTTATCTGGGCCGTTGCTGCTGCTGTTTGCGTAGACCGGGTCGGCCGCAAGGCCCTCTTCATGGCCAGCGGCACCATCATGCTTATCTCTTACATTATTGTGACCGGTCTGTCTGGTAGCTTTGCCGCAACCCAGCATGCGCCAACGGGTCTGGCGGTTGTCCCATTCCTCTTCATGTGAGCTTCAGTCTATTGTTGCTGCGGTGATCAATTCCTGACACTATCTTTCACAGTTACTTCCTCGGCTACGATATTGCCCTTACGCCCCTGTTGATCGCCTACCCTGTCGAGATCTGGCCCTACCAGCTGAGAGCCCTCGGTGTAGCAGCGTGTAACATCGTCGCACTTGCCGCCATCTTCTTCAACACCTTCATTAACCCCATTGCCCTCGAAGCTATCGCGTGGAAGTACTACTTCGTTTTCGTGGTGGTTCTGGTCACCATGTTGATTTCCGTATGGTTTACCTACCCGGAAACCCGCGGTCGCACTCTTGAGAACATTTCTTGGCTCTTCGACGGAGAGAACGCCCATGCCGCGACGATTTCGGCTGGAGAGACGCTCAAGAAGGCTGACACCAACGTTCATGTTGAAGATCCCAGCACAGATGATACCCACGGCAATGAGAAGCACTAGGCCGGGAGAAACTCCCGTAACCTCATGTACCTATAATAACGTAATTCGTAGCATACTACTAAGCTGATGAAGTGATTATAACACCTACACCGTGAAACTAGTGACCGGCGCAACGGGAGGACTTGTCTAGTAGGAGGCATGGACTCAGTAGTCAAGTTACACTCTGCAAATTTACCTAACTTCAATCTAATTAGCTTACTCCGATACCTAGCAATAACTAGGTTCTGCCTTTCATGCATGGCATGACGTAGGGCGGGTGGCAGTTCACCCTCTTCAGTGCCACAGCCACGCATGACTTGTCAGCTCCGCCGGGGGCGTTGTCTTTTTGCGGGCTCTGCGGGGCTTGAAGGGTCGCCGAGACTCGCGATTTTACACGTCGTTCAACATTTCTCGTTGTTCATCAACACCACGCAGGATGGATCCCGCGTCCGCCTTTGGCCTCGCGGCCAGCATCGTGCAGACGCTCACCTTCGCCAGCGATTTAATCTCGAAAGGTCGCCAATTGTATCACTCGGCGCAACGCAGTCTTGTGGCAAATGACGAGCTCGAGGCGATTACCCGGACCCTGCTGTCGCATAGCCGTCGCATCGCTTTTCAATCAACCGACGCGCCCATGGGCAGAGACAGAATTGGGCAGGAGCTATCGAAGCTCTGCGACGGCGTGCGAGACCTCTGCAAGCAGCTCATCGCGACGATCGAGAGCCTCAAAAAGCCTTACTCTGCCACCAGATGGGATAGCTTCCGGCAGGCGTTGCGAAGCGTCTGGAGGGAGCAGGATATCGCGGACCTGGCCCAGCGGCTCGAAAGATACCGACACCAGATCGACTCCATCGTGCTAGCCGGTCTGAAATACCAGCTGGAGATGCTCATAAGGGACTCTCGCAGTCGCGATGAGAGGTTCGAGCAGACCCTATCCAAGATCATGACATCGCTCAAGCCAGGAAGCGAATGGCAGTCCGAGCTGCTCCGAACGGCGCAGCGCAGCATGAACGCCAATACCGTCGACAATACCATCTACCTAGTTCTCGTCTCGGCATCTCTCTCAGAGGGAGCCAAAAGGGAAAGAGAGAAGCTGATGCAGCGCCGAACTCTCGAGTCTCTAAGATTCGCCGATATGCGAGACAGATACGAAAGGATTCCGGAAGCCCACCAAAAGACATTCGAATGGATCTTTCGGGGGGCATCTCATTCTGCATATAACGACGAAGAGCAGCCGTGGACGAGCTTCAACGAGTGGCTTTCGTCAGACAAATCTCTGTACTGGGTTACCGGCAAGCCGGGGGCCGGCAAATCAACTCTCATGAAGTTTCTTTCCGATAACCATCGGCTTCTATCTCGCCTGGAGGCCTGGAAGGCAAGCCAACGCATCTACACGGGCAGCTTCTTCTTCTGGAACTCCGGCACGTCCATGCAAATGTCCAAGAACGGTTTGCTGCAGTCACTGCTACACCAGACCGTCTCTCAGTTTCCGCAGGAGATCCCCGAGCTATTTCCTGATAGATGGGGATACCAAGGGCTATTCGGCTACGACTCTCGTCCGTGGACGTGGTCCGAACTGTCTCGAGCCTTTACCGAAATGGTTTCAGACGAGAACAAGTCCTTTTTCTTCCTGATAGACGGCTTGGACGAGTTTGACGGCGACTGTGGCGAGCTCACCAACTATCTTCTCGGAGTCTTGTCGCAGAGGTCCAACGTCAAAGTCTGCGTCGCGAGTCGCCCGTGGCTCGTCTTCGAGGACGCGTTCGAACTGAAGCCCTCGCTCCGGGTGGAAGACCTGACCAAATCCGACATCCGTCTCTTCGCGTCGGAGAAGCTAGCCGAAAACCCCATGTTCTCTCAACTGCAAAACCTCGACGAGAATAGCGCCAACGCTCTGGTCGAGGAGGTCAGCCAGAAGGCCTCTGGCGTTTTCCTCTGGGTCACGTTGGTGGTCAAGTCACTGCTAGACGGGCTCCGTGACGGCGACACCGTTGCAAATCTTCAGTCGCGGTTGCTGGAGCTTCCCCGGGGCCTCGAGGCGCTCTTCAGGAAGCTTCTCGGCGACCTGGAGCCTTCTTACTTCGAGCAGGCGGCGCGCATCTTCCAGACGGTTCGCGCGTCGCATCTCCCGAGCAAGTCAATTGACGTCGGGGAGTACAAGGACATTGAGTTGAGACACGGCGGCGGCGATGCTCGGTCGCCGCTAAGACTGCTTTCTTTGTCTTTCATCGACGAGGACCCCCTGAAAGCTCTGTCCGACATAACAACTGGAGCCATGAATGCAGAGGAGCAGAATTACCGTGCCGAGGTCATGAGACGACAAATCCAGAGTCGGTGCAAGGGGCTCCTCGAGGCGCCGGATTTCAATAAGAGCGGTTCGGAAACCAAAGTCGAATATCTCCATCGGACTGTAAAAGACTTTCTCGAAGAGGACGGCTCGAGCGACTTGATGACAACGAATCTAGGCGACTTCGACGTTCACATAGTCCTTTGCGCATCGTTGATCCGACACGCAAAGGCTATTCGACCAGACGAAGACAACATGACGGGAATGGAGGCTTTTTCAGATCTGTTGCGCGAGTTCTTGACGCAGTGCCATTGGCTGGAAAGGCTGGGCCGAGGCGACTACGTTCCATACCTAGAGGAGATGGATAAAACGGCTTTGGCTATCCTAGGCGGGCCCGGCGACGACGAACCTCCGCCGTATTCTTCTGACACCGAATGGGTCTTTTCTTTCCCGCACTGGACGCGGAGGGTTGACCCATACGTGGGAAGGAAAGCAGCAAGAGTTTGGTGCCTGTTCGACTACACCGTCGTCCGATCGCTTACACTATACGTGAAGCGCCAGCTCGCGAACGGCTACCTCCTCCGCGAGAACCCTAATCACCAGTTTCTGACTGACTATGTGCTGGAACATGGAACTCAAGAAACGGCTGACATTTTGAGTTTTGGAGTCGTGGAAAGTCAAGACCAGGAAGGCTTGCAAAGCTCTGAGGCCGCCTCCGTTAGCAAGGAGCATGGTGAGCTTGAGGCCTCAAAGCAGTCCCCGAAACACGTCCCAGAGAGCTTGCATTCGAGCAATACGACCATTCAAGATTCCAACACGACAGATCAAAAGCAAAGCTCGTCTGGCGTCCGTTCTGCTATACAAGGGATGGTTCAGAGGTTAAGCATTAGGCGGCGGGAAAGATAGACGGTGACATCGGAACCAAACTTCAGGTTTTGGGTCAGAAGAGTCAGTGGGAATGAATAATGATGATGAAAGACTACAATAGTGGATTACACATTAACTTGGGAAGTTGTATGAGCGATCGCTTTAGCGCTTTCTCATTAGTAGTTTACCTAGTCTAGCATGAAGGAGTGACACAATGTTGGCACCCAACGACACAACTAATCCTCCAGTTCTGGGGAGAGGTAAGCCCCGAACCTACACGTATTATGCAATTAGCAGCTGGCATCATGACGGCACACCTTTGTTCTGATGGGATCACCACTTACCCGATTATCACATAACAAGCACACATCAGCGCTCCCTTGAGCCCACTGGCCCGCAGCACGCCATTCCCATCACTCAAGACAAGGTGGCTCACCAATAGAGCAGTGCCCATCAGCGCCGCAACCTCGAACAGATTGAAGTTGAGCGACAGATCTCGAGACATGGTCCACCCAGCGACGACGGTCAGGGGCGCGACACACAGCGCGATCTGGATAGACGAGCCGACGGCGACGGCCAGCGCCAGGTCGAGCTTCTCTCTGGATGCCACAGTGACAACGGTAACGTACTCTGCGACATTTCCGACGATGGGGAGTATTATGAGGCCGATCACAGCCTCGGAAAGATGGCCCTGGTGTGTGACTTCGTCGATGGTGCCGACGAGGAATTCGGCGCACATGGACATCAAGCCTGAGCTGATGATGAGGATGAAAACCGGGATGAGCCTCTGCAATACTGTCTTTTCAGGGGTTACCGGGTCATCTTCGGTGTCGTCGAAGGTTGGGCGAGGACGTCGGAGATTACGCAAGTGCCTTCGAGAATCCAGCCTGCTGGATGATGAATTTCGACTAACGCTTTCGCGACGCGAGGCCACAAGGCCTGATGAAGACTCATCGTACGATGATGCTGGAGGCGTAATAGTGTGGCGTAGATTGTGGTTTGAATTAGGCTTCTGGGTCCTCCGTTCCTGTGACCCGTCGTCTTCGGGGCCAGATGCGCATGGATCGATCTCGCCCGCCTTCCGGGTTGCTCCATCGTCCATCACGACAGGATTTTGAGCCAGGAGCGTCGGAGACACTGGCAAGCTCTCGAGATCGTACGAGTCGACGGGGGCAGCGCGATATGACTTCGTGATGGCGCGTGCTCGGAGTTCATGTGCAAAGTATAGGGCGTAGACGACCAACACCATCACCGCCGATGCCCGACTCATTGTCAAAGCTGCCTGGTTGGTTGTGTCTGCATCGTCGAACGTGTAGTAGAAAGCTGCCTTGATGACTGTGTTGGTTTCATTCTAGAACCCGTCATCACAATTTGGACACAACGTACCGGCATCAAGAACACAAAGACGGAAAAGAATAACAGGCAGCTCAAGAGTTGAGTTTCCGTAGCGTTGACAACAGGGTCATTGTGCGAGTACCCGCTGACGCAGAGCGCTGTGCCGAGGATTGGTAACAGGTTGACGAGCATCGAGCCAAGAATCGAGGCTTGGACGACGTGAATCTGGTTGTGCTTGAGGGCAATACTTTCTTGGTCAGACGAGATAGAGAATACAATGATGATGCGGTCGGAGACTTACATGCTACAGTAAAGTCAGCAACATACCTTGGATAGAGATGGCTAAGGAATGTGCTTGTTACTCACAATAATATTAGCTCCACGAGATTCCCCAAGCTGATGTTGAGGAAAGCCCCGATGGTATCACCAGCCTCGCTGGCAATCTTCTCCGTCGCTCCCGTGAGCAATGACGATAATGGTACGATGGCGAGCCCATTGAAGATGAACACCAGGATCGGACTGGCGTTCGCCAAGAACAGTCCGAGGCCAACGGGAACGAAAACAAGTAGTAAGTTAAGCCAAGACATTGGCATCGTAGATCGGACAACTTCCAACGTTCTTCTTGCTTTGGAACGAGGGCAGAATTCTTTTTCGTCTGGTGATGTCTCGTCGTCAGTAGAGTCAGAGTCCGAACGGGAGGGACGGTGCCCGGTCATGTGCACGCTGCAAGTGCTGGACGGAGACGCCGGAAAGCCTAAATCGTCTGCTCGCGGCATACCCTCCTTTTCTCGGTGCCGAAAGGAAAACTCGTAAGCTTGAGTCCCGAAGTCAATGGCTCTCTTTTGTTGAAAAAATTGCCGCAGCTGTTGAAGTGTCTTGCGAGTACGCTGGGACTGCAGCTCAGGGGGTTGATACAAGGCGGGCGTGGGATGCTGCTACTTCGGCGAGATGAAGGATGGTCCGGATGCTGAAAATCACTCAAACGTCACCATGGCCGTCTCTGCTTGACGATCTTTGGCGTCCAATCTCCCTCGAGACTTTTGAGAGGCCTCCAGATCTGGCGTTCGTTCATCAAAAGTAGGCAGTGCAGTTGCTGGATTCGGGTGAGCGATTTACAAAATTCCAGGGCCTCCGGTCAGAGGTCGAAGGCAATTATATGAGGGCTTTATTAGCCATCAGCACTCTGGGAAAGTGCGCGCGTATAATCCCCGCATGACGTGTTGAAACAGTTGAACGAACCATGCTGTTAGATATGTTGTTGTTGTAGACTGCTAACTGACGATGCGGGAGCAACGCGCGGCAGATTGCTTGGCGCGACTTCATGCCTCCGCCAGCAGTCTTACCGCGTCGGCTCGTGCGAGTGCTTGAGTGATTATGCGCCGAGGTTTAAAGCCAGCATACGAGCCCAGCTTCTCGAGACTGGAACACTCTTCCCTCATTCCAGCTGAGCGATAGAATGGGGTCGGCAGCACGGTGATGAACGACTGGCTTGACATCCAAGTCGGACCTATCGTGGGTCATGGATGTGCCTGCGATGCACATGTCAAGTCAGACTGTTCTTAACAACCTGAAACGAACATCTTAGATCGCTCTTCTTTCTTTTCAGTTCTTCGCACTACATGAGAGGCGCTGCAATTTCTGCGTAAGACACTCATCGGTATTCAAGTCCATCGTGGCATCCCCATGTCGTAGGTGTAGGTACATGTAGCGAAGGAGGCAAAAGGATCTAATTGTATGTTCTTCAACAACTCAAGTGAAATCTACTCAATTCAACGTCGAAATAAACACAAACTCACAAGTCCTCATACAACCCTTGCCATACACCTCCAAACTACCGGCGACCCTCTCACAGGCCGACGACACGCAAGCTGGATTATCCATGCTGCCCTTCCCGCAACAGGGGTTTGAGCTTGGGGTTCCCCACAGAAGCTTCACCCGTCCATCCGATCAACTTCCCCTCCATCGGGCAAGCTACAGCCGACATGTGCTCTCCACGAATCATCGTCATTTCATCCCGACGCAAGCCAACGCCCCTCCATTCACGTCGCGTCGAGAGAGCTTTCGCATCAGCACATTATGGACAGAGGTGGGGTTAGGATGCGAAGGGCATAGACATATTGCCAGACGTACAGCTCCTCCAGGTAATCACGGCCTGATTCCACTGTTCCTCCTTCACAACACTCACTGATCACCATGGCTTCACAGTCCGAGTTCGACGAGTCCATCAAGGGCGCCCTGCCTCCCGACTTCACCTGGGGCTTCGCGACGGCCGCCGCGCAGGTCGAGGGTGCCTGGGACAAAGATGGCAAAGGAGTTTCCATTTGGGACACCTTCGCCCACACTCCGGGGAAAGTGAAGGACGGAAGCACTGGTGACGACGCAGTCCGTTCCTACGACCTCTACAAGACCGATGTCGCCCTCATGAAGCGATACGGCGTCAGCGGCTACCGCTTCTCCCTCTCGTGGTCGCGCATCATTCCCCTCGGCGGAGCCGACGACCCGGTCAACGAAGCCGGCATCGGCTACTACAACCGCCTCATCGACGAGCTTCTCGCCAACGGCATCACCCCGTACGTCACTCTGTTTCACTGGGACACCCCGCAGGCCCTCGAGGACCGGTACGGCGGCATGCTTGACAAGGAGCGGTACACGCCCGACTTCGTCCGCTACGCCCGCGTGTGCTTCGAGCGCTTCGGCGACCGCGTCAAGAACTGGATCACCTACAACGAGCCGGGCGTCTACACCCTCGCCGGCTACGCCGCGGGCGTCCACGCCCCCGCGCGCTCCAGCTTCCGCGAGCTCAACGCCGAGGGCGACTCGAGCACGGAGCCCTTCATCGTCGCCCACACGGAGCTCGTCTCGCACGCCTACGCCGCCGACATGTACAAACGGGAGTTCCAGCCGACGCAGAAGGGGACCGTCATGATCACGCTGCACGGCAACTGGTCCGAGCCCTGGGACGAGTCGGACCCCCTCGACGTCGAGGCCGCCGAGCGCGCGCGCGAGTTCGAGATCGCCTGGTTCGCCGACCCGCTGTACAAGACGGGCGACTACCCGGCCTCGATGCGCGCGCAGCTCGGCGACCGGCTCCCGCGCTTCACGCCCGAGGAGAGCCGGCTGGTGCTCGGCAGCTCCGAGGCGTACGGCATGAACTCGTACTCGGCTTTCTACGTGCGCCACCGCAACGGGCCGGCCGATATCAACGACCACAAGGGCAACATCGAGCAGTTCGACGAGAGCAAGCAGGGTGTGCCGCGCGGGCCGGCGAGCGACACGTATTGGTTGCGGACGACCCCCTGGGGATGGGCGAAGCTGCTTCGCTGGATCTGGGCGCGGTACGGCGTGCCGATTTACATCACCGAGAACGGCACGACGGCCAAGGGCGAGCACGAGTGGAAGCCCAAGGGCCCAGACGATGTGCTTGAGGATCCGTTCCGCGTCGACTTCTTCAAGAGTTATCTGACTGAGGTGGCCAAGGCTTCCCAGGAGGGCGTTGTCATCAAGTCGTACTTTGGCTGGACATTCACGGACAACTGGGAGTGGGCTGCTGGGTACTCCGACCGCTTCGGCGCGACGTGGATCGACTTTGAGAGCCCTGAGAAGACACGCTACCCCAAGCGGTCGGCCTTGTTCTTGGGCGAATTCTTCAACCATTTGATACGCAAGGAGTAGATTCACGACTCAATAGACGATGTACGAATGTCATGGATATCAAACTGCCAAGATATTGTCCACAAACCCATGAGGGTTTCCACAAGCTGAGGCCAGGTTCAGTTGCTTGAAGTGATATACCATACCACTCTCATGCAAGCTATGGAAATCCAAGGAACGTGCAACCCTTTACCTACATGATTGAACATGTTGAGGTTCTTCTTGGCAACGTTCAACCTTATGGACTGATACACAGACAGACAAGACATTTAAACTTAACAAAAAGAAACGGGATCTCACAATTTCCTGCGAAATGGAAGCGAAAGACTTTCCAAAGGGGACAAAAGGATCAGATCTTGCCTCGAGGGCGAATCGAACGCCCGATCTTCTCATTACGAGTGAGACGCTTTACCACTGAGCCACCAAGGCCGAACCACAGATCCTTGTTGTCTTCGGCATTAGAATATCCTATGGATCAAGCAAAATCCTCGAAAACTCGCGATTCCAAGTCGCAAATCGCGAATTATCGCAATGCAGCCCTCAGCTCCTCGATGCACGCTGTTTTTGTTGTTACTGGGAAGTTAAACCAGGATTGGATTGCTTTGTCTTGGTGCGGCGCGCCTCCACTAAGCCGCAAGGTTTGTTTCACTTCGCGCCCAATTTGGCTGCGGCGTGGGTGGGGGGGGCTCTGATCGTGTAAGCCACCTCCAGGTAAACAAACCTCTCGTCAAACTTCGAAGTAAATAGCAAGTTGGTACTCTTTCGAATCATAAATTTGCTCTCGAATTTTGGTCCTGGAACTTATGTCTTTTTCAAGTTAACAATATGCTGCAACTGTATGGCTAACTGAAGTCCCATGTAGAGCACTACGGGATGGATCTCCATCAGCGAGTCCACTGTTGTACAATCAGAAAAGCGCGAAACTTGAAGGCAATTTTGACAACTTTGGTGTCTCGTCTGCGCACATTCATAAAACCAACAACCCGTTGCCAACCGCCTAGGTCGCGACCGCCTTCGTCTCGGTGACTTTGACCCAGAAGTCACTCTGCATGAACAACTGGTGGTTGACGCTGTGCCACGGTCTCTCGGGGTTGATGATCTGAAAGTCAAAGTTCCTGAGCATCTGCACCCAGCCACATCGTTAGCTACTGAACCAAGAGCTCAAGAACCCAGCGAGAGCAATCTTACCTCAACATAGACCTTGTTCAGCTCAAGGAACGCAACATTCTTCCCGGCGCATCCCCAGCGGCCGTGACCAAAGGCCAGCTCCGCCGTCTTGACCATCATGTCCCTCGCTGCCGGATCCGCCTCGAGCCAGCGCTCCGGGCGGAAGAGGTCCGCGTCCCGGCCGAAGACATCCGGGCGGCGCAGGACACCCCAGAAGTTCTGCGAGATGCGCGTTCCGGCGGGCACGAACACGTCACCGATGGTGTCGCCCCCGGCCGGGACTTCCTTGGCGCAAATGCCGGTGAAGGGGGCGTTCATGCGGAGACCTTCGTAGATGACGGCCTGTTGCAGAGTTGCTGTTAATATCACGCCATTTCTGATCGATGAAAGGCACGGAGGGAAAGAACATACCTGGAGATATGGTAGCTGCTTGGCCTCTTCAAAGGTGATCGGAGATGAGACCCGGCCCTCGCTGATCGCCGTCATGATCTCCCGCTTCAGGGTGTTGTATACGTGCGGCGAGGTCATGGTGTAGAGCCACGTCGTCCGAATGACCGTGGCTGTTGTGTCGGAACCCGCGGTGATCTGGAAGAGGACCTCCGTCTCGGCCTGTTTCTGCGTGAGGCCGTGGCGGACGAAGGCACCCTGTAAAGGTCAAGTCAGCGTCGAACTCCTCTAGAGAAGTCCCCGTCTGTGTCCGGGTGTCCTCACCAGCATATCGCGCTCGTCTTTGGCGTCCGGTCCGTACCGAGTCGAAGCAACGTCCTTCGCCATCCTAGCATGCCGTCAACCTCATCATCCAACGACTCAATGTTAGATGGCCACTCACCCCATGAGCCTCCCGATGCCCGACTTGTCCGTGTCCTTCGGCCCGACAGTACCCAGGACAAACCTGTTCAGGAACGCCTTCTGCAGCCACGGCACCTCGCCCAGCAGCTGCAGGTAGGGCACCGCAGCCTCGCAGGTGCTGATATAATCATGCAAATCCGAATCGGTCGCAAGGTACCCGAATGCCCGCCCATACGCAATCTCCGTGATGACATCCAGCGTCATGAACTGCGTAACCTTCGCCAGGTCCATCGGCTTCATCTCCCCACCCGTCGAACTAACATACTTCCTCCGCACCAAGTCCACAGCAGCCAGGATCTGCGAATTCACTCCGCCCTCGAGCGAGGGGTTCTCCTTGCCCGCGTATCCCGCCGCGCACTGCGCCTTGACCCTATCGTGCGCGGCCGTGTCGCGCAGGGTGAACATGCTGTCGTCGTTGGGGTTGAACTTCGTTGCCTCGTACCACGAGGAGCGGATGTACGTCGACCGCGCGCCGTTCATCCGGCGGAAGATCTCCGGGTCGTCCGTGACGAGGTCGTTGGGTCCGATGCGCACGAGGGAGCCGTGCTCGCGGGTGAGGCGGGTGTATGTGTCGGCCGGGCGGCCCGAGTAGGAGTTTGATATCATCCAGAGGTAGGAGAAGCGCGCGAGGGGTGGGCCTGGGAAGTGCCGGAGACGGTGCCATGTTGTGATCGAGGAGATGATGTAGTAGAGGACGGCGGCGGTGAGGAGGTATGTTGGCGTCAGGTAGGCCGCGATAGCGGAAGCCATGTCTGAGAGAGCCATGATCGAGGCAGTGAACGGCTTGAAAGTGGTCGGGAAGTCACGAAATGGCCACAACTAGCACGGGCTCACTTTGAGCAGGCAGCTCGAGCACTCATTATCTACTTGTCATTTTTGCCATCCTTGAGCTCCCCCTCTTTCAAGGGTCTCTGGGCCAATATACCGAGGGCCAAACCCTTGCACACTCCCACCCCCGTTCAGCGTTGCAGCGCTTGGAATTTCGAGTTCCAACTGCCTACGGGTAAAATGGGGCGTTAATGACGGCACCCAAATGGCCTCGTACCTGGCGCGTTGCGTGCGTCTTGGGGTCAAATGCCGGCGATAGCGTGTTTGTGCATGCTGACAGAGGAGAATCTCACAAGTCAGAATACCGGGGCTGCATCTTTTTAACGGCTCGTCTAAATCTCACTGCAGAATCTTTCCCCTGTCGATAACACGAGCTGACCAATGACAGGCTTGTACGACGCAACATCCAAAGGCGATCGGCGTTGGCACAACCCTCGTGATTGGGCAACGCGAGGAGACAGTAAGTTGAAAATGTTGTACATGAGCAGATTCGGTGGTTGAAGCCCGCATTTCATGCCGTTTCGTTCTCTCTATGCACCTCGATACGATGCCATGGCGGACGATTGACGGTATCTGGTAAAGATTCGAAAACGGCGTTTGGCATGCCATATCAACAGGGCGAGATACCCATGAAAGGTAGGAGTAAGGTTATTGGATTTGGGGACCGGGTAAAGAGAGCGTGGGCTCGGCAGGCCTTTGGGTCCCACTCGGCCGGTAGATGGAAGAGTAATCAGAGACATATCATTGGTCTGGCTCGTCTGGAGGTGTGCTCCGCAGAGAAGAAAAGAGCAAATACGCGCTTGATATCCGTGGTTTCTCGTATTTCAGACCGTGGTATTTACCACAGTTTGGTCCTCTTGCTTGGCGCTCGCCCGTCCTGTCTTGAAGGGAGATTGTTCTTCATACATGTAGTCTTCGTCTCGCCGGCTGTTGATACACTCAATGTCGCTCTAATGTACACCTTGTCCGCTGAAGCGGTCCCATCTCCGTCGTTGCTCGTCGTTCTACCGCCTGGTGTTTTTCACCATCTCGTGCTCAAGGCGCCTTCGTCCGCAGCTGAACTCCGTGCCACTGCTTCAGCATGTCGCCCAGCACGGCGTTGACCATGCGCTGCTGCTTGAGCATGTTGGCGCCCTTGAACTTGGCCGAGGTGATGTCGATGGCGTACATGGAGCCGCAGCCGCCCGAGACGTCCTGCACGACGAGCTCCGAGGGGGCGAACTCGGCCACCAGGAGGTCCCATATCGTCGACTCGGCGGCGTCGAGGTGGTCGGGCTTCTCGAGGGGCGTCTCGGCCGTTGCAGAGTAGGCGCGTCTCGGGAGTGTTTGGAAGATCGACAGTGAGGGCGATTTGCATGCGAAGGGAGAGGAGGTGTTGAGTCTCGCGGCGTAGGTCAATCGGGAGTAGCTTCTTGTCGCGATCGGGGAGCTTGCGGCGGCGGCCCTGGCGAGGATGGTGCTGGGGGTCGCTTTGGAGAGCGCGATAGCGTGTCGGCAGGATTTGCAGAACATTATGAAGGTATTCGCTCGTCTCTATGGGTATTCTGGGCGATTGGGATCGTGGTCGGTGTTGTCAATTGGGTGTCGAATTGAGTAGAGTTTTCAGCAGATAACGAGGAATTAGCTATGAAGCTGCGATACCAAATTTCCAAGCTCGGCCTGCTTGACGTCAAGGTGCCGGGAGGGTGGGCCGGAATTTAGCCGAAGGCGGTGTGAAGCACTGTGCCTTTTAGACTGGTGAACTGTACATTACTCATCATCCATGCTTCACTTCAGAATACTCACCACCAGGCTCACTTATCGCACTCACTCACTACATTCATGCAAGATGTCAGATTCTCATCAGGTACGTGCAGCAAAATGAGTTGTCTCCTACTAAGCTAACCTTTTACCAGACAATCTCACTTATGACCCCTCAAGACCCCAACTTCGGTGTCACCTTAAAGGCTTGGCTTGGCTTTAATTCTTCCGCCCGAGCTCCTCGGCTCGCCCTCATCGCCGCAACTCCTTGCTGCCCTAGACCCTGGAAAAGCACACGCGAACGAATCGATGCTCCTGACAGCCTATCGTCATATCCGCGGCCGGCATTCGATCCAAGTCGAGATCGCCTCCCCGGCCGGCTCGCAGGCCTTGACAGCAGTGTCCCCCGCATTCTCCGCATTCTTCTCCAATGAACTACCCCAGAATCGCATACCCTATTTACTCCGGTCCTGAATATACAGGGCCATGAGGTTGTCGATTTTCCTCCAATCAGGCTGGGGACCTATGATAGTTCTCCAGCCCACCGGCACTAAGCCATGGCAGAAGTGCGGTTGATGCTACGCAGCGCAGAGCTGCTTGCGCTCGTGGCCGTATAAAAGGGAGAGACGTCATGGAAGAAGAGAGGGGAGGAGATGAGCTGCTGGTGACAAGATCCGATCCTGTTCCTCTTCAATGGCTCCGCTGTGTTACTGGACCTCCGTGCTCGTGGCCTGCCTCGGAGCAGTTGCTGCTCAAGAACCTACGGCCCAGGTCGTCAACGGCACGTACCGAGGCCTACATCTGTCTGACTGGGATCAAGATGCCTTCCTCGGCATCCCTTTTGCGCAACCTCCCGTTGGGGAGTTGAGGTACCGATGGCCTCGGAGCCTCAACACGTCGTTCGACGACGTCCGTGACGCGACTCAACACGGGTACAGCTGCATGCAGTACAGGGGAAACTTCAACATGTCGGAAGACTGCCTCACCCTCAACGTCGTCCGGCCCGCCGGCAAACCCGAGAAGCCATTGCCAGTTCTCGTTTGGATATACGGAGGTGGTCTATACACCGGTTCAATCGTACGCCCAGTCTCGTCTTACACATAGCATGCTTGTACGCCGTTTCTAACAAACCAACAGGCCGACCCCCAGTACAACCTGTCCGGCATCGTCAAAGTCAGTCAGGACATAGGCGAGCCAATCATCACCGTCGCGATGAACTACCGCCTCAACATGTACGGCTTCCTCCAGACGCCGCAGATCCTCGGAGAAGGGTCGAGCAACGCAGGCCTCCTCGACCAGCGCATGGCCCTCCGCTGGATCCAGGAGAACATCGCAGCCTTCGGCGGCGACCCGGACCGCGTGACCGTCTGGGGCGAGAGCGCCGGCGCGCAGAGCATCGCCTACCACCTTTTCAGCTACGACGGCCGCGACGACAACCTCTACCGCGCCGCGATCCTCGAGAGTGGCGGGCCAACCGGCGCCCAGGTTCAGAACCTCCCCTACTACAACAGCCCCGTCGAGAACCTCACCCGCACGACGGGCTGCTGGACGGCCAAGGACCAGCTCGCCTGCCTCCGGGGTCTCAGCCAGGAGGACCTCTTCGCCGCGCGGCCCAGCCAGGTCTGGAACCCGCTCGTCGACGGCGACTTCCTCACAGGCTACCCGAGCCAGCTGATCCGCGAGGGCAAGTTCGTCCGCGTGCCGCTGCTGACGGGCGCCAACAGCGACGAGGGTATCAACTTCAACCCCAACAGCCCGAAGCCCGACTCCGAGGACGCTCTGCTCAAGGGTTTCATGTGGTGGCGCTCCTACGATTTCTCGGCGCCGACGATCCGAAAGCTCTTCGAGCTGTACCCGAACGACCCCTGCACGCAGCCGCCGCACGCCATCACGAACTGCTCCGTGTTCCCGGCCAAGGGCCTGCAGTGGCGGCGCGGCGCTTCGATCGGCGGCGACCTTGTCATGGTCTCCGGGCGGCGCAAGATGGCGGAGCTCTACGCCGGCTCCGGGGCGGAGCAGCCCGTGTATAGCTACCGCTTCGACCAGCGGCTCTGGAGCCGGACGGAGCTCGAGGGCGTGCAGCACTTTGACAACGTGGCGTTCAGCTTCCAGAACATCTCGGGCCTGCTGGGGCCATCGCCCGCGTACGACTCGCACGTCACGCTGGCGCGGGCCATCGGGGAGGCCTACGTCCGGTTCGTCAACCGGCTCGACCCGAACCCCGCGGTGGCTGGCAACGGGACGAACGGGACCGCGGGTGGGGGGTTGCTGCCGCGCTGGCCCAGGTACGATCTCGCGGATCCCAAGAACATGGTGCTCAACGCGACGAAGAGCTTCGTGGAGGACGACACGTGGCGGAAGGAGGGGATAGAGTACATCAACTCGTTCGAAGTCGCGAGGGAGCTTCTCGCATAATACCGAGATGTCTCGGCTGGTGATCGGGGTCTTCTGTATGGATATCTCGTCCAATAATACTCCTCTATATCTTGATTCTCCCATGTGCGGTGGACCCTTCGATCTCCCAATGGTTCAGCTCGTCATCCAGGCCAAGCCCTCCACTCCAGGGCCGGTCCTGCCATGCAACCTCCCCCCATCGATGCCGAGCCTCCAGCGGGCGCTGTTGTCGGGACGAACTGCGACGGTGGCATCTGTATGTAAGGCACGCCCCATTGTCTCCCGGATAGCTGGGCTGAGGAGCTCTCCGGAGCATTGGCGTGCAACTCAAATCTGGGGGTTGGCGAGGATCACCACCTTGGCAGGACGGAGCCTGTTTATTAGCGCCGGCATGTTCGGTCTCTTGTTGATATTCATTGAGGAGTAGAGTTAGTATTACAGAATACCATACAGCCGGCTATTGGGCTGTCAGTGCACGGGGATTTCTAGCGGTTTGGTATCACGTCGAAAGCCCCTTGAGTGGAATAGGCCGGACAGACCGATGGACGCTCATGGCACAGCCGCGATTGCATCTTCCCGAACCCAGCAATATCCCAAGCGCAGCGCCGCGGATACCGACCTCTCTGTGCGATGCGGCCTGCGGCTCCTGTCTCATACGCGCAATTCGGTTGTACGTCCCCCGGTGCCGCCGGGCTTTGAACGTGCTCCGGCAAAACCGCCGTAATCATCGGAACAACGCATGAAGTCACACAGAGTTCGGTGCTAGACGCCGCGGAACATCTGCCAGAAACAGGGTTGAGCGCGCCGTTAGTTAAGGTTAACTGCAATTACCGCGAGCCCGTCTCCTATTTTCGTTCTCGCGGCAAAAGCTTCAGCGTCGCAGTCCCGAGTCTGGCTTCCTGGGTGTTCCCTGGGAGCGGGATATTCGGGGGACCAGAGCAAAGAGTCAGTGACCCTGGGCCAAATCAATTTTTAGGTTCAATGAGCGGAGTGACCGTTAATGACCCCTATCAAAACGTTCTCATTCCTCATATTACATTTCAAACCTTCGGAATCTTTCAGAAACGTAATTGAATTAACTGCCCATTCAGTTTCCTGAACAGAAACGAAAACAGCTCTGGCCTGCATTTCAAAAGTTCGTCCGGGCGAAGGCGGTGGGTGCCGGCCTGTTGCCGAGCTTCCCAGATCGCCTTAGCAGCCAACAGGGACCTGGTCCCCCTTCTGGTCCGAGGGGGAAAAAGCGACCGGGCTCTTATCTCCTGGTGGGTTTTTGGCTCCCCATCATCCAGGATGGCGATGAGCAGAATCCACCAAACGGCCGCACCGTCCCGTCTTGTCTCTGTTGGACGTTGAACCGACGGTGTGTCTTGTGCCATCTATCACGGGTGCCGTCTATGACGGACACAACGTGCGATCTTGCCACGCGTCGGGACATTTGAGATGTTCAAGTGGCTTCTCGCACACACACACACACACACCGAACAATCTATGCCGTGTAGCGTTGCTCTGCAGACAACCACACATCAACCTACATTACACCACTCTTCAGCACGTCCAGACCGCGACCGGGGGGTGGCCACCGCGTTATCGACTTTTCGGCAGGTGAGTTTGGATGGACGGGGAAGAAGGCCATGGGTGGATGGTATGATGGGCCACAACACAAGGATCCGCCCTTCCGGAGCTGAATCCCAGAGGTCGCTTCGCTTCTCTCCTCCCCTCAATCGCGTCCACCGCCACTGCGTGCGGGGACCGCCGGCCCTATTCATGCGCAAGACTAGGCGATGGCAGCTAACAAAAGGTCCTCCCGTCCATGGAGCGCGCGCAAGACTCCTGCCCGAATCGAACCGTCCCGGCCGTCGCGAACCGGGGCAATGCTCTCTTTTGACTGTTTCTGACTCTCAAGAGTCAATGGGCTCCTCTCTTGCCTCGGTTGGCTCTCACAGCCACAGAGTTCATCCGGACTCTCCAGACGTTGATGGTTGACGTGCCAGGCACCACAATCAACGCAATCGCCGCAAAGGCTTAGAGCCCACGGCCGCGGCCGGGATGCCCGTCCCCGCGTGGATGCTGCCGTCGTACCTGGCATGCTGAGGTCCACACAACACGAGGGGGCCGTCAGGTACGCACTGCGATGCACTGCTACAGCGGCAGTGAGCGTGTCTTGGCCTCTTGGCCGAACACATCCTGGAGAGAGAGATGACAAAAAGAAAGAACAATTGGTGTCGAATTGATCGCCCGCGACAATCTCAATCTGATGTTGATTGTTGCCCAGTCTAAGCAACCAACATCTCACCGACATCCACCAAGCCCTCCCTCCAGATCTCCCAAGAGCTGTCCAATGACACTCGAGCGATAGATGGCTTTCCCGCAGGAAACTTAGCCGACAAACAGCGAACAGCTCGCCACCGACATCTTGTGGCACTGGGACGAACCTCTCTGCTGCACCGCTCGAGATCTGACTCGACCAGGGGATCCCCTCCCATCAAACTCTCCCGACTCGCACCAACGGCGTGCGGAGGCACTTACCCGGATAGGAAGGCCATCTGGGCAGATTTGACCACTCAATTTAATCAATCCTTCTGCCCTCTTCCTCCTGGCCAGTCAGAACTTGGGAGCCTCATTAAGGCAGCTCACATCGTAGGTAGCGTCAATATGTCGATCGACGGGGGCCTCCTTTCCTTCGCAGTCGCATTCCGTCTCGCTGCTCTGCAGCTCTGCAGCTCTGTCGTCCCCCTGCAATTTCTTATTTCCTGGCCCAGTTATCGGCTATGCTATGCAATGCTTGGGATCCCCTCCCATGTCGACCGACACCACAACGCTCCAACGCCCGGCCGGTCTATGATTCCGCGCATCCCCCTGCTCGTGAATACCGCGCCTTTCTCTGCACTGCTCGCCCGCTCGCGGTTCTCCCTCTTCCGCTCTGCGCCCTTTGGCCGCTCCACCTGCCCTGCCAGGCCGAGCAAATGTCTGGCTGGGCCGGCCGGACCCCCCTCTCCAGCTCATTTCATGACGACAATGACAGGCCAGTCTCCTCGGCCTCTGGAGGATGAGAGAGGGTGAGGGTCCCTGGTCTGGTTGATGAGGACCGGCGCCCACATGCTCCCGCACTTGCGCCCCGCGGAAGCTTGACTTGCGGATAGGACGGGCGAGCTGTCTCGGCAGGACTTATAAAAGTGACTCCCCCGGCGCGCTCCCCCTTAATGAGAGGCTTCTTTTTTTCCTCCAGCCAGCTCCGGTTCTCACCCTAGTCATCCGTTAATAGGCCAGACATCATGGTTCGCAGCAGTCTCTTGCTGCCGCTTCTCGCGGCGGCTTCCGCCGTCCAGGGAAAGTCGCACTCTCCCCAGACCGTTAAGGGTGCCTTCATCGTCGAGTTGGAGGATGGTCAGGTTCGTAGACAGACAACCCGCTGCGACATCCCAACATCCCAAACGACATACTAACGAGAAGGAAAACAGGATGCTTCTGACTTCTACGCCGAGGTCAACGCCGACGCCACCACCCGTCTGAACCTGACATACTCCCTGTTCAAGGGCCAGTCGATCCAGTTCAAGGACATCGAGAACGCCGACAAGAAGGCCGCCAAGCTGGCGCAGCTTCCCTCCGTCAAGGCCATGTACCCCGTCAAGACCTACGGCATCCCCGATGTCGAGGTCGTCTGGACCGGCAAGCAGGGCCGCGACTACGTCGACCTCCGCCGCCGCCAGGAGGGCCCTGACGTCTTCTCCACGCACGTCATGACCCAGGTCGACAAGCTGAGGGCCGACGGCGTCACCGGCAAGGGCATCAAGGTCGCCGTCATCGACACCGGCATTGACTACCTGCACCCTGCGCTCGGCGGCTGCTTCGGCAGCGACTGCCTCGTCAGCTACGGAACCGACTTTGTCGGCGACGCCTACGACGGCTTCAACGAGCACTTCCCCGATGAAGACCCCATGGACTGCGGTGGCCACGGCACTCACGTCGCTGGTATCATTGCTGCCCAGGAGAACCCCTTCGGCTTCACTGGTACCGCTCCCGGTGTCACCCTCGGCGCCTACAAGGTTAGTGAACGCTCTTGCATGCACCTCATCCGAACCACCGTTCCGGGGTAAACAAGCTTCCGGGAGAGTGGATCCCCCGGAACGCCACACCCGCGGTTCGGCGCGGAGGGACCCCACCATTTCCCGACGCCACTCCCGAGTCTATTTGCGCGTGCTGACATGTCTCCCGATTCCAGGTCTTTGGCTGCGACGGCCAGGTCAGCAACGACGTCTTGATCGCTGCCTACAACCGCGCCTACGAGGACGGCAGCAACATCATCACCGCCTCCATCGGTGGTCCCTCCGGCTGGATCGACGAGCCCTGGGCCGCCACCGTCTCCAGGATCGTCGAGGCCGGCGTTCCCTGCACCGTCTCCGCCGGAAACTCCGGCTCTGAGGGTGTCTTCTTCGCTTCCACCGCCGCCAGCGGAAAGCACGTCACCGCCATCGCCTCCTTCGACAACGTCATCACCCCGGCCGTCCTGATCGAGCAGTCCTACACCATCGCCGGCGGCGAGTCCCAGAACTTCACCTACACCCCCGGTGAGCCCGACGAGTGGGCCGGCGTCTCCCTGCCCCTCTGGACCGTCAGCACCGACTCCACCTCCACTGAGGCTCTCGGCTGCGACCCCTACCCGGCCGACACCCCCGACCTGAGCGGCAAGATCGTCCTCGTCAAGCGCGGAACCTGCACGTTTGTCGCCAAGGCCCAGAACGCCGCCGCCAAGGGCGCCAAGTACATCATGCTGTACAACAACGCTCCCGGCGCCGGCTCCGTCACCGTCACCTCGGTCCCCGAGATCCTGGCCGTCGGCATGACCACCCCCACCGTCGCCGCCCCCTGGCTCGAGGCCCTGGCCGCCGGCTCTGAGGTCGTCCTCCACATGACCGACCCCGCCGAGGCCGAGCAGATCCTGACCGTGGCCAACAACACCGCCACCGGCGGTTCCGTCTCCAGCTTCAGCTCCTGGGGCCCCAACTGGGACGGCCTTTCCAAGCCTCAGTACGGCGCCGTTGGCGGTAACGTTCTCGCCACCTACCCCAGAGCCCTCGGCAGCTACGCCGTCCTCTCCGGCACCTCCATGTCCTGCCCCCAGACCGCCGGTATCGTCGCCCTGATCGCCGAGGTCCGCAAGACCCTCGACCCTGCCACCATCGAGAACCTCCTCTCCGCCCACGCCAACCCCGTCAAGTTCAACTACGGCACCGGCCCCAGCGAGCTCCTGGCCCCCGTCGCCCAGCAGGGTGCCGGTCTCGTCCAGGCCTACGACGCCGCCCACTCCTCCGTTATCCTCTCCGTCTCCAGCCTGTCCTTCAACGACACTGACAACTTCGTCCCCGAGCTCAACTTCACCATCAAGAACACCGGCTCCGAGGCCGTCACCTACGAGCTCGGCCACGTCGGCGCCGCCACCGCCTACACCTTCGCCGCCGCCGGCGACCTCTTCCCCTCTCCCTTCCCCAACGACCTCTCGGACGAGTACGCCACCCTGGCCTTCAGCGAGTCCAAGGTCTCCGTCCCCGCCGGCGGCGAGGCCACCATCCTCGTCGCCCCGACTGCCCCGGCCCTCGACGGCGGCCGCCTCCCCGTCTGGTCCGGCTACATCACCCTCAATGGCACCGACGGCTCCAGCCAGATCCTCCCCTACCAGGGCATCACCGGCAGCCTCCACAGCCACGACACCCTCGACGTCGCCATCATGACCACCTCGGTCAGCGCCAAGGCCGAGGAGTATGAGGAGGTCCCCGCCAACCACACCTACATCCTCCCTCCCCCGGGAACCGCCAACGAGACCGGCGCCGTCATCCCCGCCCTGGCCATCAACATGGCCTTCGGCTCCCCCTTCGTCCGCGCCGACCTGGTCCCGCTGACGACCTGCCCTCCCAACATCACCAAGGAGGTCTGGGGCATCAAGACCATCGGCCAGCCGCGCTCGTTCCCCAACCTGTACGTCTCGCGCGGCATCCTGTCCACCAACTGGGACGGCCAGCTTGACGACGGCTCCTACGCGCCCGCCGGCAAGTACAAGTTCGCCATCAAGTCGCTCCGTGTCTTCGGTGACGCCACCAAGCTGGAGGAGTACGACACCACCGAGACCGCGCCCTTCCGCATCGTCTACGGCGGCGTCAACGCGACCGCGCCTGCTAGACACTAGGGCGGTTGTTGTGTGTGTGAACATGTATTACGATAATAGCATGTCTCTATGATATTTCTTTACATAGCTTATCGAATCGGAATAATGTCTGAAGTCAATATCTGCCTGCTCCTTTTGCTTCTGTGAATGTGATGTCTCTTTGATTGCGAATTGAAAGTTCCACGCATCACGTACGATATCATCAGATGAGCGATAGTTGATATTGACAAGCCGTTCTACACCGTGGTAGTTTCCGCCGCAGGCATCGGCTGGAACTCATTCACCCACTTATTCCGCGGCTTGCTCAACGTGCTCTTCCCCCGGCGCAGAAACTCCCCGTACCCCATCTCGCCGACAACACCTCCATTATCCCTATCCCAGACGACCCGGCCCCGCAAGATGGTGTACCTCGGCCAGTTCTCGAAGCTCATGCCCTCAAACGGCGAGTAGTCGATGTCGTGGTGCAGCATCGAGTTCCTCAGCATGAACGACTTCATCGCAGCGGCGTCCCCGGCGGCCTGCTGCGCCGTAGGATACCAGATCACAAAGTCGGCGTCGTAGCCCGCGGCAACGGCCCCCTTACTCGCTCCAAGGCCGTACAGCTTGGCCGGGTTCGCCGAGGTGACCTCGACGAACTTCTGCGGTGTCACCTGCCCGGAGAGCACGCCCTTAAACAGCAGCGGCATCCGCGTCTCCACGCCCGGCAGCCCGTTCGGCACCCTATCGTACCGCATCCTTCCGTCCTCGCCCAAGCCCTTCTTCTTGCCCTCCGGGTGGTCGTACTTGCTCGGCGCGTGGTCGGAGCTGAAGGTCGTAAACGTGCCGTTCGCAACGCCCGCCCACATGGCCTCCAGGTCCATCCGGTCCTCCCGCAGCGGCGGACTGCAGATGTGCTTCGCTCCCGAGAAATCGTCACCGTGGTCGTGCGGTCTCAACGCATCAGCCGTGAGATACAAATAATGCGGGCATGTCTCCGCATGAACAGGAAGCAGCCGCGTCTGCGCAGCGCGGACATGCGCGGCCGCGGTCCGGGACGACATGTGCACGATAAGAACAGGGACGTCAGATAGCTCAGCAAGCGCGATGACGCGGTACGTCGCCTCGTCCTCCGCGATGCTCGGGCGGCTGACGGCGTGGTAATACGGCGCGGTGAGCTTCTGCTCCGCGAGGCGGGCCGTGATCCACGAGATCATGTCGCTGTTCTCGGCGTGCACCATGGTGGTCATGCCGAGGCTACGCGTCGCCATCATGACATCCAAGATCTCGCCGTCGTTGAGCTTCAGCGGGTCGTACGTCATGTACAGCTTGACGGAGGAGATGCCTTCGGACACATAGTGCGGTAGCTCGTCGCGGAGCACCGTCGGCGTCGGGTTGGTTAGGATGAGGTGGAAGCCGTAGTCGCAGTAGGACTTGCCCCTGGACCGCGAGTGGTAGTCCTCGACCACAGGGTGGAGTGAGGCGTGGTACCGCTCCTGGGTTGCGAAGGCGATGACGGTGGTGGTACCGCCGGCGATCGCTGACCTCGTGCCGGTTTCGAAGTTGTCTCCCGTGGGAGAGTTGTCCTGGTCTTTGGTTTAGCATAGGCTCATTGCCCGGATGAAGCGGCCATGTCACTCACCTGGTCGAGATGAACATGGGAGTCTACGCCGCCCGGCATGACGAAGCCATGCTGAGCATCGATCACTGTCTTGGCCGAGAACACGGACTTCAAGCCCTGCCCAACGGCGAGGATCTTGCCATCACGAACGACGATGTCTTGACTGGCGTAGATGTCGGACGCAGTCACCTAAGAGAGTGAGTGAGGTGGACTGCGCACACTTCTTCGGGACACTTACGACTGTGGCATTCTCTACGATAAGGTCGACCTCCATGCTGAAATGGCTGTATTCCCGTGGTACAAACTGGCTGTGGGTTCTGATCAACGCTCAACCGCACGATAGTGTCGTTTGCTCGTTTTGAGGTTGATTTAGCGTGTGAACCGTACAAGCTGGCAACTTTGTCGCCCACATTTCGTTGACACAAAGCACCGATACGACCGCGCGATAATGATGCATAAAGTCGATTACCAGCTCAACCGCTGCATGAAGATAGGTAGCTAAACCAACTCTGTCGAAGGATCGGATCAAGATAGGCAGGCCGATAAGAAACTCAGTCGGAAAACGACCCTATCGGCATCTTATCGCTGGCCGCGGGGAGCAGATCGACCCCCGGGGATAGATCGGACGGCGCATGGCAATGCTACTGCAGATGAGGGGTTGGCGGCATTGAGTAGAAAATGCTATTTTGAAGAAGCTGATATCCGAAAAGCGAGGTCAAGAGAAGAGAATAAATCGGTAACTCAGAGCAGTAAGAGGAGATACGTGCAAGTTGCCGGGAAAGACTCAACACCACCCAACACATTACGAAGATGGTATCACGAAAGCTGCGTGTGGCTGCGGCCCAGATGGGCTCCACGCACTACAGCGACCCCAGGGAAAAGACACTGGCTCGCATGATTGCCCTCCTCGAGTCCGCTACGGCCAAGGGAGCGCAGATTGTGCTCTTCCCTGAGGCAGCCTTCACCACTTTCTTCCCCCGGCATCTCATCAACGACCCGGTCGAGCTCGACTCATTCTTCGAGCATGGCGATGTGTCAACACAGCCGCAAACCAAGCCCCTGTTCGACAAGGCCAAGGAGCTCGGAGTCGACATCTTAGTGGGCTTCGCCGAGAAGGCCGACGACGGCCAGACTTTCAACTCATGCATCTACTACCACGCCAAGAGCGGCTCCATCCTCTCAAAGTACCGCAAGATCCATCTCCCAGGCGACTTCGAGCCCTTCGCAGACCCCAACGCCACGAACCAACTAGAGAAGCGCTACTTCAAGCCCGGCGACCTCGGCTTCAACGCCTTCCGGGTGCCGGACCTCACCGACCCGACCCCGGAGCGCGGCGACCCCATCCTCGGCATGATGATCTGCAACGACCGCCGCTGGTCCGAGGGCTGGCGCGTCCTGGGCCTGCAAGGCGTCGAGCTCGTCCTCTGCGGGTACAACACGGCCGGCTTCGCGCCTCACCTCTGGGGCTCCAGCGCGGACGCCGACCCGGGCGAGGCGCGCGAGAAGGCCGTCTTCCACCACAAGCTGGTCATGCAGGCGCACAGCTACACCAACGCGTGCTTCAGCGTCAGCGCGGCGCGGTGCGGGCTCGACGATGGAAAGTATGATCTCATCGGAGGGAGCTGCATTACGGGGCCCGAGGGCGAGATCATCGCTGAGGCGTCCACAACCGACGACGAAGTCGTCTTCGCTGAGATCGACCTCGACGCATGCCGGCCGGGCAAGGAGCGCACGTTCGACTTTGCAAGGCACCGGCGGGTTGAGCACTATGCCCGGATTACGGAGCAGACGGGCGTCGTAGAGCCTCCGAAGCTACACGGGGGTGCGAACGGAACTTCTGTCACGGTTAACGGCGTTCGCGAAAAGAAGGACAAGAAGATTCGCATCCTGCTCGTGAACCCCAATAGCACCCGTGCCATGACGGACGCCTGCGTCGCGATGGTGGAAAGCCAGATGCCCCCGGACGTCGTAGTCACCGGCTTCACCGCGTCCCGGCCATCACCCTCAGCCATCGAGGGCATGTTCGACAACGTCATGTCGGCCGCGGCAGCAGCCCGCGCAGTCCTCCCGCTCGCTGCGACGCACGACGCCGTCCTGGTGGCCTGCTACTCGGACCACGCCCTCATCCGCATGCTCCGCGAGGAACTACCCCGCCAGCCCGTCATCGGCATCATGGAAGCTTCTCTCTTCGCAGCCCGGACCCTCGGCGGGCGCTTCGGTCTCATCGCCGTGAGCGAGCGGTCCCGCGTGCTGCACGAGGACAGCATCCACCACTACGGCTTCTCCACCTCGTGCGCCGGCGTCCTCTCCTGCGGCCTGGGCGTGCTAGACCTCCACGAGAAGAGCCAGGACGAGGTGATGGTGATCATGGCCTCGGTGGGCAAGCGCCTCGTCGACGACAAGGGGGCGGACGTGCTGCTCCTGGGGTGCGCGGGGATGACCCCACTCAAGGGGGCCGTGGAGGCCGCCGTGGGAGAAGACGTGCAAGTCGTCGATGGCGTCCTGGCCGGGGTTCACCACCTGGTCGGGATGGTGAGGATGGGCGGCGCGACGGCCAAGAAGGGCGTTTACAAGAGCTCCGCGGAGGGGCGGAAAGCAAGGGGGCAGGACTGGATATGAGTTTACCGCGGAGCTGCTCTCCTCATGTAGACGTAAATAGTATTACATGGCAATAATGATAGACGGCCTCTAGAGAGAACTAAACAACCGCATATTAGCCGACGGACTCATTCTCCGCTTGGCGTGTGATATCTCGTGCAGGGTTGTGGTGAGGAATCCAATAGGCCAACGATCCGTTATCAGTTGTGACCATGGACATCGGCAGATCGGCCTAAATCCGGGGAAGATAGAGCGCGGGAAACTCACCGAGGACAACAACAACTAAGACAACATCGACGACCTATTTGACGGCATCATGGAGACGATCGTTCGAAACCGCGCCAGTCCGAATAACAAGCGGAACAGTCATCCTTGCGACTTCTGCCGGTACAAGCGCGCAGCTTGCTTGCTTCACGGCGAGCCGCCATGCGAGCTATGCCGGCGTCGGGGCAATGAATGCACCTTTGTTGAGGGGCCAAACAAGAGGCGCCGCACCGCAGAGCGGGGTCCCAGCCCTTCAAGTGATGGTACTGGGGCTTCTGGGGATCCGAATGGTGATGTCTCGGACAACGACAGGAGATCCCAGTCGGCGGAATTCAACTCGCCCATGGACCAAATCCAGTTCAGCATAGACGAGGTAGGGGTAGACTTTGACACTCCTTCACGCCTGCTGCCCGAGACGCCTACAGTTGGCTTTTTGCAAGAGGGCGCAGGCTTGCCCTCCCCATCGTCCTTGGACGCGCAGCTGGGTCACAATGCTCAGATCATCGGACTTAGCGGCGAATCGGACCCGTACTTACTTCATCTATACCGTTTCGACGAGATAGATGAGTGTGCATTTCAGCAGCTTCGAATCAGGAACATGGGAATGGACGATGGGGTTCCGGTTCAGTTCATGCTCCAGAGCAACTCACTAGCAAGCAAGGCACAGCCAGGTGACCTCGGGGAGAGCGAGACCGACATACGGTTGGAGATAGAGAACATGGTTTCTCAAGATGTCGGCAGGAGACTCCTCAAATTGTACGTTTTCCTTTTCTCCAAAACAATGCTCCCTTCTAACATGTGCAACATAGGTTCTGGCGCTACGTGCAACCTTACTTCCCGGTACTCTCCGTGGAGCACACCGTCCACGAACAAGACGGTGACCCCTCGCAGTTACCAACTTGCCTCGCAGCAGCCATCTACGGACATGCCCTGCCATTCTGCGTCTTCGACGACAAGCTCTGCGTAGACGTCTACACGCCACCATCAGCAGATCGCCTCTTCGAGCTCGCATGGAAAGCCGCCCTCCCGCGGTTCCACACGCCCTCCCTTGCGACATTGCAGACAATGCTGCTGCTCATCCAACGCCGGCCGACCAACAGACATGTCGCGGACACGCCGTTCAAATGGGTCATGCTGGCCGACACAGCTGCGCTGTCTCAGTGCCTGGGGCTCAACTTGGACCCAACGGACTGGTCGATCCCCCCTTGGGAAAAGCGGTTGCGTCGGAGACTCGCGTGGGCTGTGTATGTCCAAGATCGCTGGCTGAGCCTGAATTTTGGGCGTAGCTCACACATTCAAGAATGTGACTGGGACGTTTCTCCGTTATCTGCGGAAGACTTTGGAGAACTATCTGGACTCGACGACGAGCCTCTTGCGGTGTCCACGCATTTCCTACACCTAGCTTCGTTGACTGAGATCGTTTCCAAGATTCAGCAACAAATGTTGTAAGTATTGACTGCCTACACAAACTTTAAAAGTATGGAACTAATTCATCTAGTTCTATCAAAGCAACCAGGGCACTCTCCAAGTCTCTGGAGGCCACCTTCGAAGTCGCTCGGCCTCTGCGGATCGAACTCGCTGAATGGTTGCAAGACCATCCCGAGGTAAGCCAGCAGCCTTCGGAGGCCTTGCTCGACCACGGCCTCGACGGCAGCGGGAGCTTGAGGCTCGCTTACATCACGGCCAAGATCGCCGTCTTCAAAGCGCTCCTACGACCGAAGAACAATGAAGCCCCTATTCAAGCCCGAAATGCGTTGCGTACTGGTGCGATGGCCGTCGCGCGGGAGACATATGAGTTTCTGGCGAAGTTGGGCCCTCATCACCTGGAGGCTTTTTGGCATTCTTGTAAGTTGGTCATCCGTGTGGCTCTGCCTCTGACAGACGTTAACAACAGCTGCGCAGATTCCCGGGTCAACTTTGCCATTGCCAGCAACTTCATCGTGTTGCTATTCGCTCTTTCTCCGTCTCCAGCTGATGCAGAGGACTCTTTGACGCTCTTGACTCAGTGGCGAAGCTTGTTGCGCATCAAGTCCAGGAGCTGCGACCTCTTGAATCTGAGCCTGCTTCGGCTTGATGCCATGTTCGTTGCCGGGCTGGGGAAGCTGATTGAACTGAGTTCTGCCGCGGCCGAAGCTGCATCAGGTCGAGGTCTATAATAACAGAACCTATCAAGAGTTGTATATCATTAAAAATGGCTATCTATGAACGCTGCATTCAATCTCTAGAACTGGACTTCTCCAGGCCTTTCTCCGGCTCAATCGAGCCCTCCCTCGGTGACTGGCCCTCAATGAACTCCTGCTCTCGCGCCCCGTCCACCGGGAACGGCCAAATCTTCCACGACGTCCAGTACACAGATCCAGCCACCAGCGTGCTGACAAGCCAGCTGAGGCTGTACACGTGGATCGCGCCCCTTGGCACGCCCTTGGCGCCGCAGGCGGCCGCCAAGCCCGGCATGTTGGGCACGATGGCGAGGAAGAAGGCTACCGTCGCTCGCGGGTTCACGCCGAGGGTGTAGTAGTGGATCCCGCGCGGGTCGTACAGCGACGAGATGGACATGTGGCGCGCGCGGCAGATCCAGAAGTCGCAGATGATGACGCCGGCGATGGCGCCCAGGAAGAGGGAGTACCCGCCGAGGAAGGACGAGAAGGACTTGGCACTGCGGTTTCGACAGTCAGCAAGGGGAAGAGGGGTTTGGGAGTTATATAGGAATCGAAGCTTACTTGTATTGAATGTTCCACGGCACGGCGCAGACGCCCAAGAGGGCGCAGATATACGCACCGCGGCGGTTATTGATGTATTTCGGAAACCACAACGCGAGGTCGTTGCTGAACGAGACGCTGTTGGCGCTGATGTTCGTACCGATCACGGCGAAAGCCCAGCAGAGGCCCGCGAAGAACTGCGCGGCGCGGTTCTCCCACAGCCGCGCGACCTCGAGCGGGTTCCACGTCACGCGGCCGTAGATGACCTCGGATGCGCTGCTCACCGTGGCTCCAAGCACCCCGCACATGGTGACGAGCACGCAGAGCCCGACGGCTTGTGTCCAGAACACCTGGCGGGGCTCCTTGGCGTAGCGCGTGAAGTCGGGCATGTTGAGGGCGAGGGTGGCCTTGGGGCCGATGGCGCTCGTGACGCATTGGAAGAAGACGACGATGGCTGGCGTGCCGTCTTTGATCATTGTCGGTTTCGAGAAGGTCGGTCCGAATCCCTTGGCTGTTCATTGTTAGTATCAGCAAAAGGATCATCATGGCAAAGAGACTGGAGACTCACCGGCAACGAGGGCCCAGATGAACAATGTCAGGCCAAAAATGGGCATGATGACGGTCTTAACCATAAACATATACCTCAGGCTGCTCACATGGAGCCACAGCAGAGGCATCTGGACGATGATGAACAGGAAGAAGCACAGGAGCTCGGCGCTGGTGACATGGGCGCTCTGTGGCAGGTGATTCGGGAAGCTGTCAAACGACGGCCAGATGGCGGCGATCATGACCTGCAGGCACTGGCCGCCCTGGAAGGACTGTGTGCCGAACCAGATGCAGGCGACAACACCGCGGACGAAGACGGCCCCGTACGAGCCGCGCAGCCCAAAGGACGCTCGTGTAAGCACGGGAAAGTTGATCCCGAAGATACAGCCTACATAGCCGTCGAGCATGGCCGGGATGCAAACCAAAATGTGGCCCACCAAGACGGCAAGGATAGCGAGGCCCGGATTGAGGCCCTTATTCACGGATGTCGACGAGACTGCCCGCAAGAGAACGACAAGTCAGCAAGCAGAACACGTCACACTAACAACACGTGGTCAACGCACCTTGATACATGGAAATGGAAAAGGCCTCGGCGATCCAGAAGCCGAGCAGACTCGGCCACCCCCAGGTGCGCTCCGGCGATCCCATCGGGATCGGGTCCATGTCCTTGTTGGAGAGCCGGCCGCCCTCCGTGCCGAGCTCAGCGCTCTCGGAGCGGAGCTCCAGGCGCTTCCGGAGGCCCATGATGCGCGGTGCTGGTCTCTGGTCAAGTCGAGGTTGTCGAGGGCGTGTAAATCAGGACCGAAAGACTAATTCACTTGGTAGAACAGCAGCTTTCGGGGTTCAAGTCCCAAGTGATTGCATAAAGCCAAAACAGTGCGTACAGAAAGACTTATTACGAAACCTTTGTTTGAGCGGGCGGAGACGCAAACGTTATTTTCACTTCGTTGCATTCCTCACCGTCCGGCCATTGACAAGAGTCAAGACAACCTACGCTCTTATCGGAGTAGTCCGCTTATCATCCGCCCACCCGCCATCGCCGGATTCTTCCCCTGTTGCTTGGCCTGATCAAGCGATGATAGGCGTGATAGGGGTGGCGCGCTATCAGGATGCTTGCAGGTTATCGATCCCAGACTTCCCTGTCATTGGCCTATCTTTTCCTTTCATCGCATTGACAACGACAACGCCGATAGGCCGCAATCTTATCAATCTCCCGCGAGCTGTCGATGAGATGGAGATGGGGATTTGATATGCTATGGCAAAATAGCGTGTTTGAGATCGCCAAGACTTCTAGAGAATAAGGTAAAGTCAAAGTCAACTCCCATGGCACCCGGGGAATCGTTAGCACTGTCGGAGACAGCATGAGACAGCATCCAATTCATCGGAACCATGGCGCCAATCGCGATACCCAGCCCGGAGCCATCCGTGGCTACTGAGATGGCGGTCGTTGACCCAATGGTTTACCCTTCACCAACCGCCGACGAGAGACTGAAGAAGCTTTGGAACTTACATGGGCACCCTCACAGCTCACGGTAATTACTATTAAACCCATTCAAAGTGCAGAGCCCGAAACTCTGACGTGAACCCCTCCAGGTTTGCCAACCCAGATCTGACCAGTGTCGCGGCCTTGATCGAACACAACGCCTCTACCCAGCCCTTGCAGGCAGCCTTTATCTACCCGGTCGGTAGCTCCTTCAACGTGCTGAATTGGGCCCGGCTCCAGGAGCTCTGTTGCAAAGCCGCGAGCCACTACGCAAGCGAGTTGAGCAAGGAGCTAGGCGCCTCCAACGAGACTGGCGGTCAACCCACAGTCGCGCTACTGGGGACAGGGAGCTCGGTAGACTACCTCATCACGCAGTTTGCGCTGAACCGCCTGCGGATCCGCACGCTCATGCTCAGCAACAAGAACGCACCTGAGACGACGGACCATCTCCTCCGGGTTTGCAATGCAGTTGCTATCATCGTCGACAAGGCAAACGAGACTTCGCTCCGTGGGTTGCAGGAGTGTCGGCTTCCTGTGGCTGGACTCATCGGTCTCGCTGAACTGGAAAGAATGGATGAGTTCCTCAGAGATCCGGTCACCTTTGAGTCTGATGATCCCTGGAACTTGCAAGCCATGATCATCCACTCATCCGGTTCGACAGGGGTACCGAAGCCCATCATCCACACTAACAGGAGCCTCTGCCAAATCGGCCGAATGTACAGGCTACTGCCAGAATACTTCGTCGAGAACTGGTATCTGTGCTTTCCGTTGTGAGTAACATAAAACCTCTCATGTTTAATTCGACAAGTACTGAAGACTTCTTCAGATTTCACGTTGCAGGCCTGTCAATTGCGTTATCAGGCCTCCCAACAGGACTTCCAACTTCAATACCCCCAGAGCAGTGGCCGCCAGCCCCAAGTTCCATCCTCTCAGCTTGGAAGGCCCTGGATGCTCTGGGCTATCCCGCAGACTGCCTCCACTGCGCGCCCTCAGTCATCGACGACTTATATGAGTACATCTCCCTCACAACCAACGACTTCACCCCCCTCATCAACCTCAAAGTCCTGCAGCCCGGCGGCGCCCCCCTCTCTCCAACGACTCTATCAAAACTGCAGGCCCTCGGCGTCAACATCAAGACCACATACGGCACGACGGAAACCGGGCCCCCTTTCCGCACAATCCCGCACACGAAGGAGAACCCAGACGTCTACCGCTTTCGCAATCTTTACCCAGAGTCGCCCCTCGTGCGCATGGATCCCCTCGGCGACGGCCTCTTCGAGTGCGTCGTGTATAAGGGCTTCCCGCTAGCGGCGGAGCTCTGGCTCGACGAGGCCGCGCCGAACCCGTACCGCACGGGGGACCTGTTTCTTGAGGACCCGCCGGACAGCGGGTACTTCGTCCTCCAGGGTCGCCGCGATGACGTCCTCGTACATAGTAATGGCGAGAAGACGCACGCTTCCGCGGTGGCGATGGCGCTGGAGGAGGAAAAGGGCGGCGTCGTTGTAAAGACGGCGGTTTATGGCGCTGGGAAGCCCTGTCCGTCTGTCGTTGTCGAGGTCAACTGGGAGGAGGCGGACGCCCGGGGACATGATTTCAACCTCGACGATGCCGTGTGGCAGGTGGTGCGAGCATGCAACGAGAAGCTGTCGAAATTCTCGAGAATCCCGCGCGAAACCATTCTGGTGTTGAACAGGGGGGAAAGTTTGCCTGTCACACCGAAAGGAAACGTCCGGCGGAACGTCGCATGGGAACAATACGGGAGGAGGGTGGAAGAGTTGTACGACAACTTCTTCGGGACCCAGCAGCAGAACGCCGATCCTATCGACACGCCTTTCGACGAAGCAGATCAACCTACGGTAGAAGCCATCACGCAGGTGGTGGCAGACGTCTTCGGGCTCCCGGTGGAGGAGATAAACGAGGACAAAAGCTGGTACGACCTTGGGCTCGATTCGCTGAAAGCAGTCGAGCTCCGGTCGGAGCTGGTCCGGTCCTTCGGGAGCTTTCCCTTGATGTTCATCTTTGAGTACCCTACGCCAACGGGGCTCCTCGGATTTCTCCAGCGGTTCAAAGAAAACAGCACGGGCAGTGACAAAGACATCGTAAGCCAGCGGCACGAGTGGATCAACGCATGTATTCGGCGCATGAAACACGAGATCGACGGCTGGTCTGCGCCTCTCTCACAAGCGTCCGACTCCAGGACAACGGCAGGAGAGGTCGTTTACTTGACTGGAGCTAGCGGCTCTCTGGGAAACGCTTTGCTGGAAGTCTTGGTTCAGCTTCCGACAGTGAAGACAGTATACTGTGCCGTAAGGGGTACTGATCCGCAGGCCCGTGTCGTGAGCTCCCTGAAGTCGAGGGGGTACCCGGAACACATCTTATCGAGCGACAAAATTCGTGCCGTAAGCTACGATATGGCAGACCCAAAGTTGGGCTTGGACGAGCAGAGGTACGAACGCCTCGCGGGCGAGGTAACTGTGGTGATGCACAACGCGTGGAAGCTTGATTTCAACCAACCCGTCCAGCAATTCGAAGACGACTGTTTGAGAGGTGTGTATCCATCTTCGTCATTCTGAGGTCTAGAGGCTGACATACCGTACGTAGGAACGATGAACCTCATGTCCTTTTGTCATAAAGGCGCATCAAAGAAGTTCACCTTCATGAGCAGCGTCGCCGCGGCGATGGGCAGTGCAAACGGCACGGTGATCCCGGAGCTTCCTCTGGGTCCCGATCCCTCAAACGCGCTCCCGACCGGCTACGCGCAGTCCAAATTCATCGTCGAGCAGGTCGCGCAGCACTATGCCTCCGCGCTTGGCGTGTCCACCCGGATCCTTCGAGTCGGCCAGCTCTGCGGACACTCAAGACTGGGAACCTGGAACCACACCGAGATGTGGCCCATCATGATGATGGCTGGCCTGAATCACCTCTCCGCGATGCCAGTGTTGCATACCACAGTTGACTGGCTACCGGTTGACGTGTGTGCGGACACCATTCGGGACGTCGTCTTTTCACCCGCAGCTGATGTGTCGTATGATGTGACCAATCTGACCAACCCGGGCACCACGTCTTGGGAAGAGATGCTTTCCTGTCTCGAAGAGGCTTCGGGAAAGAGATTGCAGCGCATTAGCATGAGAGAATGGGTTGATAAGCTGGAGTTGCTGGACTCCGAGGGCTCAGGTCAGGAAACGATTCCAGCTATGAAGCTTCTTGGGTTCTTTCAGGGTATGGCAAAGGGAGATGCAAATGGCGAAGGTGTGACGTTCGAAGCGGGTAAGGTAGCGGCCGGACGACCAATTAACACCCAAGCGGTGCGCGGATGGTTGGATACTTGGCGCCAGGGCGGTTATCTCACGGCAAA
Organism: Colletotrichum plurivorum; assembly: GCA_014235945.1. Taxonomy (NCBI): domain Eukaryota; kingdom Fungi; phylum Ascomycota; class Sordariomycetes; order Glomerellales; family Glomerellaceae; genus Colletotrichum; species Colletotrichum plurivorum. The sequence goes on from WIGO01000132.1 coordinate 45,009, forward strand.
GCCATAGCGGTCTAGATGTCATGAATCTTCAACACAATTTCAAATATTTCAAGTGCCTCTTAGTTGATGGGGCATACGTCTTTATCATTATATCCCATATGATGATGAGTCTAAGATGTACAGATGATCCAATCTACCATTACCTGCGCCCCCCGGTCGAGCCATAACTCCAATTAGATTACACACCCAGCGCACTGCTTTACATGCAGGCGGCGCCGTCGATGCCGATGACCTTGCCGTTGATCCACTCACCGTCCTGGGAAGCCAGGAAGCAGACGACACGGGCAATGTCGATCGGGAGACCGACGCGGTGCATGGGGGACCAGCCGGCGGCGTACTCATCGACTCCCTCGTCGTCGAGCTCGGTGCCGTTGGGGATGTACTCGCGGCAGACGTCACTGTAGTGATGTGTTAGACTGGACCCTTCTTGACTGGTGAGCTGTGCGTTACTTACCGGTACATGTCGGTCTTGATGCCACCGGGGGCGACGGCGTTGACAGTGATCTTCTTGTCACCGAAGTCGATGGCCATGCAGCGGACGAAAGTCTCGATGGTGCCCTTGGAGCCAGAGTAGACGGCGTGCTTGGGGACGCCCTTGGCCTGGCCAGTGATGGAGCCCATGAGGATCAGGCGACCGCCGATCTCGAGGTTCTTGTAGGCCTCGCGGGCGACGAAGAACTGGCCGCGGGTGTTGATGGCGAAGACGCGGTCGAACTCCTCGGGGGTGACGTCCTTGACGTGGCCGAAGGAGACGACGCCGGAGTTGGAGCAGACGATGTCGAGCTTGCCGAAGAGCTTCTTCGCCTCGGCGAACATCTTGACGATCTGGTCGACGTCGGAGACGTTGGCCTTGATGGAGGCGGCGTCGGAGCCGGACTTCTTGATGGCCTGGACGACCTCCTCGGCGGTCTCGGCGCTGTTGGCGTAGTTGACGATGACCTTGGCACCGCGGCGGCCGAGCTCCATAGCCATCTCGCGACCAATGCCGCGGCCTGTTATGGTGTGTTAGTAACTGAGAGCTGGATCAGATGAACACGGAGACCCTTTCCATCCCCCGGGAGGGTGCCATCGGAGTACGGCAGAAACCTTGCTGATGCTCGGTCCCAACTCTCTCCGTCAAGCACCGGGAGTGGGTGGGCTCGTGTTCGGAAGGGGAGGAGACGTACCGGCACCGGTGACGAGAGCGACCTTGCCCTCAAGAGATGCGGAGGCGAGACCGAGGGGACCCGGGATACGGTCGTACTTGGATCCCTTGGAGTCGGAGGTAACGCCAGGCATTTTGATGGTTTTGAGGGGGTTGATGGGACTGGGAGTCGGGTTCTGGTGTTATTAAAAGTCGTCGGGAGAGAGAGACCGAGGAGTCGAATGGTTGGATGAGTAGATTGAGTTCTGTCTGTCGAGTCGTTTCGAAACCAGATCTGGAGAGCTGGAAACCTGGATATTAAATACGACTTTGTTTATCCAAAGATCTTTGACGAGTTTGTCTTTTTTTACCTGTCGTCCCCCATCCCATCCCTACAATCCCTGTCCCGTCCCCCATCGTCCCGTGTCTGTGTCCAGATGGACTTCAGGTGAAGGTGGGTTCGTCGCATCGGAGGCCCGTGGAGAGACCGCCGGACATGGACGTGCGCGTCCGGACGTCCGTGAAACGACTCCAATTTCGGTCGCTAGCCTGCGGCCACAGGCGAGAACCAAGACCATCGCTCCCCGCACTAAAGGGCGAGAGCCGAGCAGATCTGCTGCAGCGATTCTTTTCTCGGCCGCTAGTGTGAGTGCGTTGAGTGGTTACCGTCAGTGTGTGAGCGTGTGTATGCCGCCGGTTCGGCCCTCCCCCTTGGCAATGGAACAAACCCCCTTTTTCCTTCGGCCGCCTACCAAAAAGTTATTTCGACTACTCGACCGCCCGGACCGAGCCCCGGACGCAGGCCAAGGGCGGACTGATCCAGCCGTGACGTGACGGACCCCTTTGCTCGGTCTTGCGCCCTTATGCAGGAACCCTCATTGGCCTCCTTCATGGGCAGGATGAAATGGGATGCGCATGTCGCTCCAACTCGCGCTCCTCTCGCTATTCCGAAGCCACGCGTGCCACAGCCCAGCCGAAGCACCGACCGACAGCGACGGCAGATGCTGCGCAGCGACGATCCCCCAAAAGGCCGGGATCGTCCCTTGCCCCTCTCTCCGGGAAGGCCCCCCTCAGTCCGGCACGGATCACCAGACATCGTGGGATAAGGAAGCAAAGCGGTCCTGCGAGTGGTAGGGTTGCCGGTCAACGGCTGGACATGGCGCCGCCACGAGTCTCAATGTCGTCCGAGAGGATCAGTGCCACGTCCGTACATGAGACCGTGTTTTTGCCTCGTCGTCCCCCGTGCCCCGGACATGCTCAAGGATCTCGCCTGCCGGCCGTCGAGGATGAGGGAATGGATGACTGGATCTCAGCTCCATTATCAGCTCGACATATTTGTCAAGACTTTGTGGACATTTCAACGTGATCGTGGAAATAGTCGCCGATGGAAGGGATGACGGCACGCGCGATGCTACGTGATCCGTCGCGACTCTCACGATGGAAGCAACCATACCGCTGCCGGGAACCTCACCCGGCCGGTGCAGTTACGCCAGAGCAGGCGAGGATGAGATGGGAACCGCGCGCTTGGCGGACTGGTTTCCCGACGAACGGCCTCAATGATCTCCCGGGTTCAGCCCCGGGCAGGGTGCCTGGACTTCGGCAATCTGTTTCCATCTTTCACGGCGGTCGGAGCCAGCTCGAGGCCCCGACTTGGTCTCCGGGATGGATGGTGTGCGGCATAAAACACCGTCGGTAAAACTTGCGTGGCCCGGAAACGGGCGCGTGGGGGATGAGCTGATCATCCGGCTGGGTTCGTTCCATGGCCCCGCGCCGCCGTCCCAAGTGAAGCGGAGGGACCGCCTGTTGCCCCCGGGTCTTGGGCCGAAGCGATGGTAGGAATTACGTGACCCGGGCCGAAGTTTCGACGGCCGCGACTCCTGAGGAACGGCCGTCAAGGCTTGATCCTTGATCATTTCCTCGAAGATTGCGTCCATTGAGTGCTCAAAACGGTAATTCAGTCGGCGTTTCTCGCATCACTGGTGAGGCACAACCTGGTCATTACAAAGGTGCCCACAATTGAAGTTGACGCCCTTCCCGAGTCGGTCAACAGTTCGTTTGAAAGGGTTTCCATCAATTCCGATCTCGTGGCATGCATCTTATCATAGACGAGAGTCATTACCGTTTTGGTCTTATCGTGGGTTCGTGCTCATGTCGTTTTGATCTATACTCTATGAAACGACGCCCTAGCCTCAATAGTAATACTACTTTGCCGATATTTCCTTGGACGGTGTTTTTTCAGGATCAGATCCAGAATCCAGATCCACCAGTGAGAGTTTGGATCAGCTCGGTGCTGACTACTCCCGGAGCCGAACATGGGATCCAGGATCACGATAGGATTGCAGACTCGGCCCCGTCATCGTGGCAAAGCCGGTCCGTTCTAGCGGTGTATTTGCAGACTCCGACACTCATCGGGTGATTGAAGTCCATACGCTCTTTCCAACGAGGTGGAGCCGGACTTTCATCACGATCGCCTGTGTTGGTGTTGTGCCAACAGAAACGAGATGGACATGGACCCTAAGCCCTGCAACGTCGGACAAGGAAGACGAAATGGATCGAATTAAATATCTTACGATTGAAAATATTTTATTCGCTCTTCCTTTTCTCGTCCTCTTTCTCTCCGATCCGACGACAGTACCGTCTCTCACCGGGCACATTCCTTTCGCTGCAGCCTGTTCGCGGCGGTCCACCTCGGAAATTGATCCTGTCAGCACGAGCTGTCAGTGTCAGCCCTTCTTCCAATCGGGAAAAGGTCGTCCCATTCGCGGCGGTGACAAACCTTTTTTTACGTGTATTTTTAGAGCAGTCCGAAGGAGGGAGAACGCAGGGCAGGGCAGGGCTTATCTCAGATTTATCAGCTGAGCAGCCAAGTCCTTCCGAGCCTTCGAAAGGTGCCGATCCTGCGGCACAAACATACCACGCTACTTGGTGTTGCGTGCAGGCGAATGCAAGCAAAGCCACCCCTTCACCCTTCAAAGCCTCCCGACAAACAAGCCAACTGTTTGGTTTCATGGGCGTCGTACGGGTTTCCGAGTTCGGGGGTGGCGACAGTTCGGGTGTTCGAAAAAAGGCTATCCCTCGATTACTGTCTTTTAATCGCCTTTCTTGCCTCTCACTAATTGCTAGCCCTTAGGTAACCATGAAATCGCTCGTCATGAGGACTCTCAGCTCTTGGGCCTGTCAACGGATCGTGATGACCCGGGAATGTCTCAGTCCGCACCGTTTATGGCGGTGGCACCATGTGCCCCAATCCCTCCGCAGCACATCATGTGTATTATCCCACGATGCTCAGATATGAATTTCGCCGGTTGCCAGGCCCCATTCCGCGGCGGAAAAGGCTAGCTAGTGTTGATCTTGGCCTCCATCGCCTGTTCTGGAGATAAACACATGGAGACAAGATCTTTGCACCGCAAAAAGTCCCCCAAGAAAGAGGCTGTGGGGAATAGATGCAATATTGGCTCATCCTTCGCTCCCAGATTTTTATTTGTCTGCCTACGGCGACGCTGGCCTGCCGGTTTTTCTCGCGAGTTGGCGAAGCAATGCCCCCGTCTAATCCGAGTCGCCAAATGGGGACCCCGGTCAGCCAAGCATCCAACGAGCTAGGGGGGGTGGTTGGTCGTTGGCGATGGTGGTGGCTCAGTTGCACCGCAGCGGTGGAACCCATACCTTCTTTATATGTATGCCGTAATATCTTGGACGTGATTGTTTGTTATATACATAGACGGTACATCAAAAAGTTTGATTCGTCTCGATTTTCTGTGATACCCAAGTCCTTACAACTCTGATATTGCGTCGTCTCGTCTTCTGCATCAGGCTTCGAGCTCTCGACTATCATCATCACGAACGGTCTATCAGAAGCATCTATCAGAAGACCGAAGACAACATAAGACAACAAGAAACCATCATATCGTTTACATACACCTGGCTGTTCCATCACAGGCAGGACCTCAATTCGTTTCAGCACCATGGCAACAACACAGCTGGGCCTCAGCTGCCCTCGAGGCGGCGACTTCTACGTCTGCACCGGCAGCAAGGTCGAGTTCCTCGGATGCTGCGCGTCCAACCCATGCGCCGACGGCAGCGGCAAGTGCCCGACCAAGGACCTGAGGATATCCTCCTTCAACCCGGACCGCTACGCCAGCATCCCCGCCCAGGGCTGCGACGACGCCAGGCCCGCCAACGAGACCTTCTACACCTGCAAGAACAGCATCTCCTTCATCGGCTGCTGCGCCTCGAACCCCTGCCAGGAGAACGACGGCCTCTGCCCCGTCGACAACCTCCTTCCGACAAAGCTGGCCTCGGACGCCAGCTCGAGGGCCATCTTCGTCGGATCGTCCGACACACCCTCACCGTCTGGGACTTCCGGCGGCGGCTCCTCCGGGGGCGGCCTGCCCACCGGTGCCATCGTGGGCATCGCCGTCGGCGCTGTCGTGGCCGTTGGTATCATCATCGCCATCGTGTGGAGGTGCGGATGGCACGCCAGGAAGCGCAACGAGAGGCGCGAGCCCACCTGGGAGCCCGCCGCGCAGTCCGGACATCCTGAGATGGGCTTTGTCGCGCCGCCTCACAGCCCTGCTCCCTACGACCCGGCTCGCAGCCCCGTTCCTTACGATCCATCTGGAAGCCCCGTGCCCTACAACAACAGAGGTAAGCATCCTTCTCATCCATCTCTCTGCGAAGGAAGAGAACATCCACTAACAGTCGTGAGCAGCATCTTACGCGACGACCGCAGTCCCTGGGTCTTACGGCTCTGCCTCGCCGCCGCCTCCTCACTCCCCCTACTACGGCATGAAGCACCCGCACTCGCCCTCGATCGACGAGCGACACCTCTCCATGTACACAGACACCAACACCAACGTCAGCTCGCTCAGCGGCCTCGGCTCGCGTCATCCTACCCCATTCGGCGTCACTACCGACCTGCAACCCGTCAGCGAGCTGGATAGCACAGCCACCACGGCACCGCAAGCTCCCATTGCTGAGCTTGGTGACGGGACGCCAGTGAAGAAGTGACACGATGGTGTGTGGTGATTGAGACGAGAGAAAAGCGGGAAAGGGAGTTCAATGTTTTTCAAATCATTCATGAGCGGGGCGTTCAGGTCTTTAGCATTCTACTTACACGCGTACATGCTGGCTCTCGAGCCGTGTCGCTGTATCTATCTTTCCGGTGCCATGGGGACCATAGCATATGAGCATGAATCACGCCGTAATACCTATATTTCAATCAGATATTCAGAGTCTCTTGTGCCTATCTCGCGTGAGATGTTGACTTTCCGCGGCGACTCTCTCAATGCATTTACCCAGTTCTGGATCAAGGCTCATTCTCGAAGTTGGAGTTTCAGACTGATCCAGGACTTCCACGTTCACTACCGATGCGGCCTAAAGAGATTACGGGTTATTCCGCCTACATGGTCTTTCAATTGTCAGTTTTCAGTCCCAGACTTGGCTGATGATTGCAAAATCGGAATTCGCACCCTCCGGTTGTGATGTACAATTGGCCGTTCAAAAGTTGTGTAACAATGACCAGACAGCGTAAGTGGTCCTCTTTTGACAAGTCCAGAAACTCGGACTGTCATTGAGAGACTGCCTGGCCAGACCGCGCCATCCAAACGATCCCGCACGCCTAAGGCTTAGGTCTTGGCCCCTGAGAAGAAACTGGGAAATTCTTTTCGCAGACTTGACCTGGACGAGCGCGATCCACCGCACGCGAAGGGCCCGCTCACAGGCTGGCTGGTGGGGCAAAGCCAGCGCCACTTAATCCACGAAATGACCATCCTTGTCATCCAACAAGACCCGCCTTGCTAGCTCAATCGGTAGAGCGTGAGACTCTTAATCTCAAGGTTGCGGGTTCGACCCCCGCGTGAGGCTCAAATCCTCACCGCGATTGACACAGTTAATCCCACGGGTTCAGTTTTTGCCAATTTTGCATTTGGGTGTCTGGCTTTATTTTTACTCTGAGTTTAACTGGCACCCAGCAGGAGAGGTTTGCCCTGAGGGTGTCTAACTCAAATTCGACAACGGACGAAAATAAGCTCCATGAGATCGTTTGATGTTTCTCTTCGTCTCTTCGGCCTCAATGCACACATGTGAGCTCAGTATCCTCCTTCCGTTGACTAGCCCGTAAATTTTGTTTGTTTCGCCATCTTCTTTCAATTCGACGTCTCAATCTCTAACCATTGAGTCTTGTCTACGTCCACCCGCCTAGTTATCTATGGTGTCTCATCGCGTGCATCACACGTCCTTTTGCTCCTGTCCATCCTCATCTTCCCCGTTAATCCTATTGGGTCTCATGATGTTCCCTACAGGATAAATGATCTTCTGTTTGCCGCATGGGATCACATGATGGAAACGAGAATGGAGTCGTATACACGGGAACGGTCACCTAGTCTTCGACCTTGCTAGCCGCTTACCGCAGTTAAGGGTCTTTTTGATTTCATTGAGAGAAAGTAGTTTGATGAGTAGAACCATTCAATGCGTGTGCCTTATTGGGACTGAGCTTTCTTATTTAACTTGGCATGCTATTGACGAATATGCGTGGAGCTAGTTCCCACATGGATTGCTTCCCATCATTTGCGATACGGCTTAGGGTCACAGAACTAGTGTTTGTGGTCGTGTTTGATAGGAAGACTCGTATCCCCTTGGGTGTTCCTATAGATGTGATCTAGTCGAATACAGTAACTTCCCCGGCCGTTTACAACATAATACACGGCGTAGTTAACTCACTTTCTGCTAGACGTTGCGGCTGGCTTCTTGGAAGGGACGTGACTACCGGCAAGTTCTGAACCCTATTGCGGCTGTGCTGTTACTCCGCACACTAATATTCTCACGAACAGCTACCCAAAGGCATAAGAAACTCTGGGACGTGTACTGGCGAGGATTCACTTGACGTAGTTGTTGTTCATAGCTGGTGATTTCCCCAGAGCGGCCCGAACTGTGAGTACGTTCTAGGCTTCTAGACAACTTCATGTACGGGGGATCGCATCCCTGGTCTACTGGTCCAGGATTCTCAAGCTTCCAACCCGCTCCGATGTCCAATACACATGCAATCGACTAACATTCTTTCCAGTAACGGCGGTCGAGTGAGCTTGAGGAACTCGGAACCAGACAAGATCACAAAGGCACGACCCGTGGAAGCGAGGCCGGTGTGGGAACTACAGCAAAACAAAACGGGGGCCTCCGCAAACACCAGCGCAATCGGCGATGAGAGAGCACGGGGACGACAAGGGGCCCTGCTGCCCGCATCGAGAGAAGGATGACGACACCTGGTTCGGGCACGGGGGAAACAGCCGGTTTGCACTCATGGCCGTCTCATCGCCGCTTCCCCAGGCACGATGCAAAAAGAGTTGGCGGTGTGACTTCCCCCTAGCCCAGAGAAATCTGACCTGATCTCTCAAGTAGAAATCCCGAACGCCGTTGTCAGATCATGCCGAGTTTAGGGGGGGAAAGAACAAAGACCCTCGATTGATCAAGCATAACCATTTACCATACCAAACTTCCCTCCCATCACGCCGCAGGGAGGGTCGCATCGCATGAGGATGAGCGCGTCACTTGTGCTTGCACTGCATTGCCCTTGCAGCGGTGCCGCATTGCCGCGTCGACAGTCACCCACCTTCCGGCACGGCAACTCTCAGTTTGCGGTCTACTCCTGTTCATCGCATTTGTGTGCGTGGTCCGTACATGTAGGGATGAAACGTGCCAAATTTCCCTCTGCCTTGATTCCTGCATCTGGCCCAACGCTGGGCCGGACCCAGAGACTATCGAGATCTGGTCGGGCCAATTGCCGTGCTTGGGGTGGACGTGGAGAGCGTGTGACAGGCCAGCAGATCCCTGGGAGCGCTGTGTTACTGGTGATAATCTCCTCGATCAGTGTGGGCTGGGTTCGTGGTCAGTCCACAGTACAAGGTTACCACCATGTAGACAGCCCATGGTGATTTGGCTAGTTTGCACCGTAGAACCTCAAACCGCATTCCACATTTCCATCACATAGACTGGGCTTCAGTCTTGCCCATTGGCTCGATTCTATGCAAGTGAACTGGAGCAGTGGGCATTGACTCACGCCTAAGAGGTGACCCGTACCAACAGAGGCCTCAACGGACTTGACCGCTCCGAAGGAATGGAAAAGAAAACTTCCAACTGCCGCTAACCCTTCTCTCACTTGAATTAAATTCCAAAAGCAAGAAAAGTAGCGTTGTCATTAAGATGACATTTAACGTTGGCGGCCAATAACCACTGCCATCCAACGGGCGTCGTTTGTGACGGTTTAGCGTCTGAGTGTAAGCGATACCGAACAAGCCTCCAGCGGGTGCGACCTCGCCCAGTATCCTTTTTTATTGTCACCTCAACCATAGCCATGACAGCGTAACATCGTCTTCACAACTCGAGCACAAGTCTTCACATCAAGCACAACTCCCCCGGGAATGGCCCTCTCGCTACCGGGATGGTCGAGACGAAATGATCTGCCCGTCCGGCCCTAAACCGAAAACTCTGAGCGTCGCACCGCGCGGAGGATTTGTTCCTGTCACTGGGGGTGGTGCTGGTGCTGGAGCAATAACGAACGCGTTAAGACGAAAATTGTGAACGACGGAAGGACTACGGCAATAACGATTCTGGTTTAAATGACGGTTACCAGTCTCAATGCTGTAGGCTGCGATGTGATTTGCCGTCCATCATTGACCGCGTTCCATCGGCTAACAGACACAAGAGACGACAAGAACAGAGGAATAGAGGAACAGCCTGCCCAACAGCTCCCACCCTCGCCAATATCTCCTCCATTATGGACGTGTGTCCCGGGTCCCACAGGCGGCTCCCCTCCGCCCGTCGAACGATCCAGACATCGGAGGTCAGTCTTCTTCCAGACTGGCATGCCTCACCATCCCCGACGGCAATTCAACGTCCACAATTGCATTGGCCTCGCGGTTTCGATGTCGTTGGCAGCGGAAATCGTTCTCGATTAGCGGCACGAGGGCCCTGTCCACAGTCTACCAGTTGCTCATCTCTTGGTCCCTCTTCTGTCCGCTCACTCGCTGTCGTTGCTGATGGTCGCAGTCCCGCCCCCCTCCGCCTCCGCCACGATCTTGGTCCTCACGACCGTCCCCGTAGTGTCCACGTAGATGTTGCTAAACGCTTCCAATCCAGGGTACGGCGCGTAGATGTACTGCAGCTCAAACTCCTTCACCTGTCCGTCCACAGCAATCGTCCTGTTGTGCCCGCTGAAGGTCATGTCGCGGCTGTAATACCCCGCGACCCGGCGCCCCGTCTCCTCGCCGTTGTTATTCAAAAAGACGTCGAACATCGACCCGTTCTGCGCCAGCACGCGGTTCGTGTGCCGTCGCCCCCCGAAGTCGTGCACCGAGTACAGGATGCCGTTCTCGATGCGGTACGTCAGGTCGCGCTTCGCCACTGCGCTAGCCTCGTCGTCGTCATCGGTGATCGCATCGACAGTCTTGTTGACGATGTCGCTCACCCCGTCGCCGAGCGTTGCAATAATCGGGTTGAGATCGATGCTCGTCAGCACATCGTCCACCATCTTGACCACGTTCTCCAGCCGCGCCTCGAGCTCGACTTTCGCGGAGACGTTGTAGATGCCCAGCTTGACGCGGTCGATGCTCGCGTCCACGCCGGCCTGGAAGTGCAGCAGGTTGAGCACTTTCGCGTCGAGGTTGACCTTGGCCGTGATGTTCTTGACCTCGATGCTGATCTCGCCGACCGACACCGAGGCGTTGAGGTACACGTCCGGGATCGGGTTGAGCGTGTCGATGCCCGTCTTGGTGTTGGCCGTCTCGTAGACTGCTGATTCGTTGTCGCCGCGGCGCTCGAGGTTGTAGCCGAAGTAGCCGTCGCCTCGGGGCTCGTCCTGCGCGAGGGCGGCGGTTGAGAGGGCGGCGGTTGAGAGGGCGAGGAGGGCGCACGCCCTGCGAACGAAAGCGACCATCGTGAGTTTGGTATTGGGAGTCTCGTAAGGAACGAATGATGGCACAGCAGGCCGATGATGTGGATGAGACGACTGAATGGAAGGCCGCGGGCGAACGCGGTCTGCGAGATGACGGGGACGGGGACCAAAGGATAGAAGTATCATCTACCAGCCCATTCGAGGAGAAGGGGGGCATCAAGCCCAGATGTGATGACGAGGACGGCTTGCCAGCGCCGGCAGGTATGTCACCGCATGAGAACCATATTCACACAACCCCATGGCCATGATCCATGGATGCCAGCATGTCGATGATTCCACTCGGCAACCCCCTCCGCGCGCGGTGTGCCCCCCTTCACAGCTAAACCCCCGACTGGTTCGTCCAACGGCAGGCAGTCCAAGCCATGCATGAGGGACGGCAATTTCGTTGGGCCTTGGAAAAGTTGGAAGCAGTCCAGGGCTGCATATGCAGCCCGTCGGCCTGGGGGCTTGCAGGCTGTCTCGGCATGGAACAACGAGCCATATGAGAGGGTAGAGAAGAGAAGAGGGGGTCGAAATGCCAGCACCACCACTGCGGAACCGTTGTTAATATCCGCCCTAGATATGGAACCGCGTCGCATCAGTCCCGCTAGACGTGTGGTGTGGGTGTGGGCATGGATGTGGATGTGTGCTCCGCGATGAGCAGGGGGGCGGTACTGCAGCCGATGAGGTAAAGTGACAAGCTTGAATCCTCTGGACGATGCCGTCTCGTCTTATATCCCCCGGGGGTCCTGTCATCGCGGATGCGTGTATCCCACAGCTCACCAGCGTCTGGCCGATTCTCGCTCCCACTTCTCACCCGGTGTTGTCGTCGTTCCTTTATCCACTCATTCATCCAAGTACTCTAGTCAAGATGAGGTACTCATTTCTCTCGTTCCTCTTCGCACTGTTCGTCTCGCTCGCCGCAGCGCAGACACCAACCGCAACCGACACAGTCGAGCCAACGACGCCAGCCGACTCAACACCAGCAGCAACGGGCTCCCCCGAAACACCAACCGCCACATCCGCACAGCAAACCCCCTCAAACGGCGGCAACGGCGGCGGCGGCACAACCAGCAAACCCACCTCCACGCCCCCGGCAGACGTCCACCTCAAGGTCCCCGAGCTCTCCGTCGGCCGCATCGAGCTGGACGTCGACAACCTCAACGCGGAGATCAACCTCGCCGCCGAGGTCGCCAAGCTCGTGACCATCAACGCGGGCGTGCAGGTCGGCATAGAAAAAGTCAACATCACCATCGCCGACGTGTCCGCGGAGCTGGAGCTGGTGATCCGCTTGGGTAATCTCGTCGACATCGTCAACCGCACGCTCGCCTCGCTGGACCTGAACCCGCTGCTGATCAACCTGCTCGACACGGTGGGCGACGTGGTCGACGACGTCATCGGCGCCGTGGACGGGCTTCTGGGGTCGATCGTCAACGGGGACACGAAGATTAATTTCCTGATTGATAACCTGGGCAACATCGTTCAGGAGGTCGTTGGTGCTGGCAGCGGCGCGTTGAGCACTATAATTGGGAATTACCAGCAGAACATGACCTTCACTGGATCGCAAAAGGACCTGGGTAACGGGCTTGTAGAGAAGGTGTACGAGTACACGCCGCTTAGTTCGCTGGTCAACATCGTGTTCAACAAGCTCGGCCAGGTCGTGCGGGCGACTGTCGTCAAGGGCGGCGGCACGGGGACGTCGACTACCTCGGGGGCGACGGCGCCGGCGACTTCTGCTGCTGCGACGAGCGCGGCGCCCGTCACCACGACGGCAGCCACGAGCACTTGACGGGGTTTATAGACTTTGTGTAGTTGGAAATAGATTTATCCAATAATCTTCGCCTGTCCTAAACTGCACCAGTGGCGGGATATCAGAGGTCCAGGCTGCAAGAATACCAACTCGATCAAAGTCTCAAGCATTTTACACATCAACTCAACTCAGTATTAACACAGTCGCTACAAGATTTGGTACATATTGGTTTATCCTCAGAGAGCAGCAGCTCATGACGCCCGGCGAAAAGCAATCTGTTGGTTTACCAGGGGTAAACACATCTCGCACGAGAGGTTTGTAAGTGAAGCAAAACACGTAGTTTCGTATTAGATCTCGAGGGTTGCTTGTAGGTAGGAAGGTTGGTAGGCGGAGCCCGATCCGTGGAGGAGGATAATATCCGAGCTGTTATCGGTCGTATCGCGTTATCGATAAGACCTTACGCCATCCTCCATGGATTGACAATGAGGGCTCCCCATCTCGAGCGTCATGATGCCATGAGCCACAGTAGCCCACGGCTACTGTAGGCCATAGGAGCTAGCCATGGGCATCCCTTCTACCTAATATTCCGACACAATCTTTGCCATCAGTCACTCACCTACATTTTTCACCTCTTCTCTGTGTTAGCATTCGTAGCAATGGGTTGTTTTGAGTCAAATTGCAACACAACTACGTTGATAATTAAGCTAGAGTCTGCATAAACTAGAATAGTCTAAGTGAAGAACGATTGCTTCTTGGATCTAGATGCAACAGTAGAGGTTGGAGGAGGCCTCATGGTCACATCTCAATGAGCCAACAAAGTATCTCACTGAAAGGCGGCTAGGAGGGTGAGTGAGAGTAAACGATATATATCGTCGGAATTGATGTTCCGCAGATTGCCATTTAAACTCTAAATCTCTACCCAAACTACTATGTACTGGTCTGTAAGTTGTGACCGACATCTATCTCTACCACCTAGCTAACGTTGTGACCCATTTCAGCGGCGAAGCGACCTTCCTCATTGAGTATGGGACATCTTCACTCACAACACGGAGTAGCCCGCCCCCACTTTGCGATCTCAGATAAGATCCGATATTTCCTCCGACCGAAAACTCCAAACTTCAACTTCTCACGACAACAACACAACAAGCTCATCTCACAACCCACCAGCGCCGCGCCATCGCGCGTCTACCTCCACGATGAACACATCAACCTTCGACGCCTTCATAACCCATGAACCCTCCCACATTATGCCCCCGGCCAAAGCCGCCGCCGGCCGCGCTCCGGAGTCGGTCCCGATGCACCACCTCCCCAAACCCTCCTCGGCATCACGAACCGCAGCCACGGAACTCAACCCTCAGCTGGAGTCCAACTCACGCGGCTCAAACACCTTCCCCCCAGACGACGCCGCCGCCGAGGCCGCAGAGCCCAGCCAGACCATGCTCAACCCCTACATGAACCGCTGGCGCTTCCTCTCGGCATGCCTAATGAACATGGGCAACGGCATCAACGACGGCGCGCCGGGTGCCTTGATCCCCTACATGGAGCGGTAAGCTTTCCTCCTCCTCATCCACACCCTCCCCTCGCAATCTACATCACAACCATCGACTTATCCCCGCAGCTACTACCAAATCGGCTACGCCCCCGTCTCCCTAATCTTCGTCGGCAACGCGCTCGGCTTCATAACGGCAGCCTTCTTCGTCGACCTCCTCCGCGCCCGCCTCTCCCGCGCGCGCCTCATGATGGCCGCCCAGGCCTGCATGCTAGCAGCCTACATCCCCTTAGTCCTCGGCGCCCCCTTCCCCGTGATCGTGCTCTCCTTTTTTCTCTTGGGATTCGGCATGGCCACCAACCTCACCCTGAACACGCTCTTCTGCGGCTCCCTGCGCAACGGTACCACGGCCCTGGGCTGCCTTCACGGCGCCTACGGCCTAGGCGGCACGATCGGGCCCGTCTTAGCAACGGCGATGGTATCTTCCATCGGCTGGCGGTCTTGGTACAGGTTCTACCTAATCCCAATGGCCCTCGCCTTCTTCTCCCTGCTCTTTTCAGCCTGGTCATTCGCGCACTACGAACTTGACGACCCAGAGCACGAAACAACCTCCCCCGACACCCAGCAACAAACCCCCCTCGCCCGCCTCTCCGCCATGCTCTCTGCCCTCCGCCGCAGGCTAGTCCTCCTCGGCGCGCTCTTCGTCTTCGCCTACCAGGGCGCAGAGGTCTCCATCTCAGGCTGGGTAATCTCCTTCCTCGTCGACGCCCGCTCCCTCCCCAACCCCCAAGCAGTAGGCTACGTCACGGCGGGATTCTGGGCAGGCATAACAATCGGCCGCTTCCTCCTCTCCGGCCTGGGCGCGCGCGTCGGAGAAAAGCTCTTCGTGTACGTCATGACCGCCGGCGCGGCGTGCTTTCAACTTTTGGTCTGGTTCGTCCCCAACATCGTCGGGAACGCGGTATCTCTAGCCATCGTCGGACTCTTGCTGGGGCCGATATACCCCTGCGCGGCGACGGTGTTCCTGCGGGGCATGTCGAGCCGAAACCGGACGAGCGGGATCGCCATCATCACCGCCTTCGGGAGCAGCGGCGGCGCGCTGGCGCCCTTCACGACCGGCATGATCGCCCAGGCCGCGGGCACCTGGGTGCTGCACCCGATCGCGCTGGCGCTGTTCGCCTGCATGGTCGTGTGCTGGGTGTTCCTGTCTTCTCGGTCCAAGAGGGAGGACTAAGCGGGACAGCGGCTCAGCGAGGTGACGTGCGTCCTGATGGGCGGCAGCCTTGGAGAGGTGGATCAAAGTACTTCCGGTGAAAACTATGAGGTGACAAGCCAATCTGGCGGGGCAATTGTCATCTCTAGGTGGTGTAGTTGGTGACGACAAGTCACCCTGTGGCAGTAGTGATGATTAATAGATAGGCCCAGTAGACTTCAAAGTAGATGTTGGTATCACAGGCGTGATACCCCTCATGAGGGCGTATAGCAACGGTCACGATCTTCGGTGATAATTGCTATTGTTCTTGTCTTGTCTTACTATCTACCGTGTGGGCAGGAGCCGGTCGAAGTGGGTGGTGGCGGTTCGGGAGGTCGCCCCACTTGAGTCGGTCATGCTGACTAGGCCGGGTCTCCTACTCCGCCCACGATGCCTGCCCATTGCCCATTATCAGCCCTGCTGTTCCGACAGTAGATAATATAAAGCGTAGGGTCTCCCAAAGAAGTTGAAACATTTGACATCATGTTCATTGGTCATTACAAGGCTAATTACATCCAATTCTGAGGCCCAACGCCAATTACCAGATACCGACCCAACCCATTC
The DNA here is from genome assembly GCA_014235945.1 of Colletotrichum plurivorum. NCBI lineage: Eukaryota > Fungi > Ascomycota > Sordariomycetes > Glomerellales > Glomerellaceae > Colletotrichum > Colletotrichum plurivorum. Next base: position 61,109 of record WIGO01000132.1, read on the forward strand.
ATTACTATATCAGTAGGCAACCTGAGTGCTCAGCTCGTCCAGCTCACGCGCCCATACGCGGTGCTGCGAGATGACGTAGAAGAACTGCTCGAGGAAGCCTTGACCGTTCTTGGCGATGCTGATGGTGTCCTTCAAGCTCTCGGGGTGGACGGTCTTCATGGTGACCACGCCGTAGCTTTCCTCCACGTTGCTGTCGCTCGACACAGAGATGGTCGGGATGGCAATGGTGTTATGGATGAAGATCACGGCTTCGCCCGTGCCAGCAATGGCCTTGAGATGGCCAAAAGCTTCGCGGATCCAGTGCTGAGCGCGGCCGTTCTTGGACAGTGTCTTGATTGATTCCTCTCCGCCAGGGACGAAAATGGCGTCGACCATGGTGGACCTGAATCCCTCGAGGTGGTGGTGTGGCTTGATACCGTTGCCAGGCGTCTTGGAGGCCCCGGCGGGGAATATCTCGGACCGGCGAGTACCGATAATCATCGGAATAGCCTGGGCAGCAGCGACGGCCGACTTGACGGTGCTAAAAGCCAAAGCGTCGTAGCCGTCAGCGATGATGATGGCGATGCGGCGGGACTTGATGGTGGGGTTTTCGGGCATGAATTCCAACTGGCTGAGACCCTTCGCCTTCTTGCCGTGGTTTGGCCTCCCGGCCTTCTCGGGGGCCTCGGCCCCGACCATGTCGGCGACAGCCTGTGCGAGGCCGAGATCGATGTCGGCAAGACGTTGAGACATGCGCTCGTAGACGATGGGGTCTTCGCAGTGGTCCAGCTCGAAGGCAAAGGCGTTGATAACATGGGCCTTCTCGATAGCAGACAAGCTGTTAAAGAACAGCTGGGCCTGGGAGAAGTGCTCCTTGAACTTGGCGCTCTTGGTGCGCTGCTTGATTCCCTCGACCTTTTGGGCGAACTCGATGTAAGCACCAGCAGCCTTCGAGTGGTTCGCGGGGGGCGTGGCCTCGTGGCGGTTCGGCCAGTAGTTGGGGCCCTTGCTGATGGTGTGGCGCATGGCACCATCGCGGTTGAAGTTCATCACCGGGCACACGGGCTTGTTGATAGGCAGCTCCTCCCAGTTGATGCCGAGACGAGAAAGTTGGGTGTCAAAGTAGGAAAAGTTGCGGCCCTGGAGAAGGGGGTCGTCGGAAAAGCCAATGCCGGGTACGACGTGGCTGGTGCAGAAGGCGACCTGCTCGGTCTGTGTGAAGTACTCGTCCGGGTTTCTGTTGAGCTCCAGCTCGCCGATGTAGCGGATAGGAATTTGCTCCTCGGGCCAAACCTTGGTTGCGTCGAGGATGTCAAAGTCAAAGTCGTGCTCCCTAGCCTCGGGGAGGACCTGAATACCAAACTTCCACTTGGGAAAGGCGCCATTCTCGATGGCCTCGGCCAGATCCTTGCGGTGAAAGTCGGGGTCTTGGCCGGCGAGCTTCAGAGCCTCGTCCCAGACGAGAGAGTGAACGCCGAGCTCGGGCGTGAAGTGGAACTTGACAAAGTGACGCTCGCCCTTGTCGTTGGTCAGGGTGTACGTGTTGACACCGAAGCCCTGCATCATGCGGTATGATCGGGGAATGGTGCGGTCGGACATGGCCCAGAAGAACATGTGAGTGGCCTCGGTGTGGAGGTACTGGAAGTCCCAAAAGTTGTCATGGGCGGACTGAGCCTGGGGGAACTCGAGCTGAGGCTCGGGCTTGCCGGCGTGGATGACATCGGGAAACTTCATGGCGTCCTGGATGAAGAAGACGGGGATGTTGTTTCCGACCATGTCCCAGTTGCCCTCCTTGGTGTAGAACTTGATGGCGAAACCTCGGACATCTCGTACCGTGTCGGCACTGCCGCGGCTACCTAGGACGGTAGAGAAGCGGAGGAAGACGGGGGTCTCGCGGGAGGTATCCGTCAAGACGCCGGCATTGGTGACATCGGCAGCGCTCTCGTAGAGTCTGAAGGTACCGAAGGCGCCGGCACCTCGGGCATGGACGACTCGCTCGGGGATTCTCTCGTGGTCGAAGCGGTGGATCTGGGGAGGTTGTTAGATGCCATCGTGTCCTTGCTGAAATCGGCATCACTAACCTTTTCTCTGCCAATGGGGTCCTCGAGGAGCATGGGACCCGTCTGGTCGTTGGTGGTGACGCGCAGCCAGTCATCCGTGTTGTTGATCTTGGTGCCAAAGTCGGTCGTCATCTGGGCCTTGGAGTCATGGTTGACGGTGTTCTCAGCGAGCTGAGCGATCTTTGCGTTTGCGTCGCCCATGACTACGCTTTCTGCTTTCTTGAGGGTATCGGAGACGATGGATGCCATTTCTGGTGGAAGAGCGTATCGGAAAGTCAGAGAGAGGAAGAGGATCGGTCAAGGCGAGCTTGAAAGGAGAAGCATCTATATATGCCGAGATCAAGTAGTGCCGCAAGTGCCGGAGAGCTTTACAAAGCAGACGTTACCATTGGGCATCCTGGACGTTGTGCGCCGACGTCTCTCGAATGCTTCGGCGAGCCTGACGTCAACCATGTGCCCGCGGTGAGTCGAGGCAATGGCCCGCTTGGGGGGAGCCGTGCCTGCCTCATTGGTGCAAGGTGACTCCGGCAGTTGTCGGGGCAAGAACGGGCAGCAGATGGCGGCAGGACCGAATCGCAGAGATCAAAGAAGCGCAGGCGCATCGCGATTTCGCCATATTGATGTCAGGGCAATGGGGAGGGGGGGGGCACCTGCATAGTACAAAGGTACCTACTGCCTACTGCCTGCCTTACAAGTTGTCAAGTTGCCTACCTACCTTGATACCTAGGTACCTGTGGACAAGTCGCAACAAACTGGAGGCTCTTGCCTTTCCTTTTCCCATGTAATAGGTAGGTACCACCTACTTGCTTGCCTTGCTGCTGCAGCTCTTGCCAAAACTTCTCTGTTCCGCCCTCTCAGGCGGAGCTGTGGTCCGGAAGTGGAGACGGTGGAACAAAAGCTCCATCCTCGCGTCCAATGAGGGCAACCACCAAGGATACGTACCTCCCGACTGCCCCTCGATTGCCCCTCTCCTCCTGGCCCTAGCTCCCCTCGCCCCACTCAGCAGCTGCCTCCCGTGGCCCCCATTGGTAACGGTTTGCGCCTCATTCGACCGTTCCTGCTGCAGGTGAGATCATGGCACGGCACCTAATCATCACGATGCGATCCATGCGACGCCATGCGACGGCGTCGACGACGGACCAAGAGCTCAAGAATCCCATTTCCTCGGGGCATCCAATTCATGGAGAGGCAGGCACTGACATGGACCCGGCCCCTCACTTTACTTCCCCTTCCATGCCCCCGTCTGCCGCGGTTTCCACTTTGATGCACCGTTTCCGCATCTTCAAGTATCCGTACCGACGTCATGGATTTTGAAAGGGGCTCTTACCTACACTCTACCTAACTAGGTACCCACGGCATGCAAGTATTCCACACCCCCTACACTGTATCCAACGTCCCATCTACCTAGGTACCTAGGTAGCCACGAATACAGTGGACTGCCACCTCTACACCCTCATTGCTACTGTCCATCCTTGTTGCTACCGTTTACACTTGTTACTTCTTTCCGTCCTACTGGTCGCTTCTGTTCGGCCTTGTCGTTTCTGTCTAGGCCTCGGTGTTGCTCCACGACAACTCTCCATCAGACTTCACCAAACACCGCTGCAAATCATCGACACACACCCTTTTTCTTTTTCTTTTTCTTTTTTTTTTGGATTACGTTCATCTCAACATCGTCCGAGGAGGCAGACATAAGATTCCAAGCACGACTTCCACCTCGCCGTCTTCCCACGTCGCCTTTTCGAGTGCATATGCCCCCTTCCCGAATGGAGACACCCGCAGAAGATGTCGGGGAGCTGAACTCACCACCCGTGCCCTCCCTTCTGTCGGACGATGTGCTCCGCAAAACGGTCAAGATAGACAAGAAACCTTTGGCGCCCGAAGTCCTCAAGTCCCTGCACGACTATCAAAATGCCGCCTGTTATCTATCGCTCGGTAGGCCGATGCTCTCCTTCTCGCACGAGCGTGGCTTGGTGGGTGGCTGACGGTCGACAACCAGCGATGTGCCTCCTCCAGGGCAATCCTCTCTTGGATGGTTTAATCGTGGACAAGCACAAGCACGAGAGTTTCGACCGGATTATTGGTACGTGTGCCTCTGCCTCCCTCAGAGGTCTCTTCACATTCTGACAGCATCCAGACCGGTGGAAAACTTGTCCCATTCTCATTCTGGTGTGGTCCCACCTGAACCTCCTCATCCGCAACTATGAGAAGTATGGCAAGCACCTGCACCTGGACATGATCTTTGCCATCGGTCCGGGATATGGCGTGCCTGCTACATTGGCTGCTCTCTGGCTTGACGGTTCTCTGCAGAAGCTTCTCCCACAGATGGCCCATGGCACCGACGGCCTCGCCAACATCATCGCGAAGTTCTCCGTGCCGAACGGCTTCAGGTATGTCTCATATGTACCCCCCGCCCCGGCGGCTATCTTCACAAGCTCTCTTTATGGTCTGTCTTTCGAGTAACACGCACCAGTCATACCAGTTCCGAAAGGGACAATGAACTTGACTACGCCCTGGACGAGTCGAAACAAGCAGTCTATCAGAAGCGGTCTCTCATTGTACCGTGCATTATTAGCACTAGAGGTTCCTGGAACGCCGGGTGAGCATCTATCTGGCTGCTTCTGAGAAGACACAATGTGGTGCTGACAGTGCTTAGTCCTTGGAAGGACCTGAAGCTTATCAGCCCGCAACGTCAGGCGCCGTGATTCCCATCCTGCATAGCGACGGTTTTACGAGTACAACGGGCGACACATGAATTGACAGGTTGACCACATTAGGTTTCCAAGTGTGCGCAATCAACGGTCTGGAGGACGTTGATATGAATCTTTCCAACGCGCTTGAATGGGCTGTGCGTGAGATCTAGAAGATCCAAGTTGGCGCTCACTCAGTCCCGCCGACGCCGCGCTGCTGGCCCATCATTCTCCTACATGTGCCCGAGGTAGGGACCATCTACCGCGGCAGAAGCTCGTCTCTAACCTCTCTCAGGGCCATGCATACCCGGAAAATATGGACGGAGCCATTATGAAATCGCAGCAGCTACCCTTGGCGACGGACAGGAACAGCCAGAGTCACTTTGCAACGCTTGGAGAATGGGACCACGAATACAACATTGCCAGCCTCCTAGCCGATAGCAAGCCGAACGCCAGCATTCTTGAAGCAATTCCCCAGGACGATGCGAAAAAGCTCCGGTTACTCAAGGCCAAGGACCCCCACGTGGTTGATCCTCTCATCGGCCCGGGCAGTCTCCATGCGCGTCAAGGTGTGCCAGCAGACCATTCGGAGATGGTGCCGAATCTTTTGGGTGAGATGATGAAGGTAACCCCCGGAAGATTTCAGATCATCTCTTCCATCCTGGAGAGCCTAAAGGAGAGCGAGACGGACAGGACAAAGCTCGTGGCAGTCCTTGAATGTGAAAACCGCGACCTTCAACGGGACGACTACTCCGGCGCCACAAGAGGACGCCCCATCCAGTTCGTCCTGGAAATTGGGATCAGGGGTTCGTGCAAGGCTGTACGATTGATTCTCAGCCTCCCAAATCTTGTGAAGACTACACGCGAAGCTTGCACGACGCCATGGTGGAGTACGCCAGATTCACCAAGGTTGCCAGACAGATGAGGTGGAAGTGGGAGCGAGCGTCCATGAACTTCATCGAGATGCACCCATTGGCCGACGAGAGTCTGACCTTGATCACAAAGGTCCTGGGTATCAAAGGCGCGGCGACGCAAGTAAGTCTTGGTTTTCTCAGTAGCAAGAAGACTCTCACACGTGGCCAGGTCTACTTCCCCCCGGACAGCAACTGCTTGCTCAGCACCGTTGATTACTGTCTGCGGTCGAGAGACAGTATTAATCTCGTGATGGGCTCGAAGCAACCAATCGCTACTTATTTTGACGAGAAAAGTTCCAGGGAACACATCGAGCGGGGTTTCAACAATTGGCTTGTGTCCCCGACCCACAACAGCAGCTGGCCCGACGCCGTGCTTGTCGGCATAGGCGTCGAGATGACGTTCGAGGTGGTTAAGGCGGCGGAGCTGCTGCAAGAGCTCGCACCAGAATTGCGCGTTCGCGTTGTAAATGTTTCGGAACTGACGGTCATTTGCCCAGAGGGTAAGCACCCGCGGGCAATGAGCTTCCAGACCTTCAAAGCCACATTCACCGCCAAAAAGGACATCTTGTTTTATTACCCCGGTAAAGCAGAAGAGCTAAGGGACTTAGTATCCAGGTGCCATAATACTCACAGGATAAAAGTGATGGGTTACAGCAAGGAGAACCTCTTGGGTACGCCGTTTGGTCGTATGCTTCTCAATTCCGTGAGCAGGTTCGATGTCGCAATACAAGAACTGAAGGCGGGCACCGTGATATCCTCCAGACATCTGGACAAGACGTCGCTGGGTGGCAAGATCAAGGCGGTTGAGAAAGGAGGCGAACGACTACATCGACAAGCACGGAAAAGGTGTGTGACCTCCGGCCTCAGATGTGTGTATGGGACGACGACTGACAGCAGCAGACCCGGATGACATTTACAAGCCTCTCAAGCAAGACCCGAGTTACGATCAAAAAACAGCATTGAATGACTTGCTGAAGCAAGCTGGTCGGCAAAACATGTGATGGGCGAGTTCACTACCGTCCGTCACCATCCTCCATCACTATTGTCCGTCGCTATGCATTAGTTATGAGATAATACCTACAGGTTGTGGTGGACCGACGATGGTGATAGACGAATCAAGATTCAACAGGACATTTGCAAAAAGAACGTGCATCAGGTGGATTGATCCACCATGAGCATGGACATGCCTCGTGGGCGAATCGAACGCCCGATCTCCTCATTACTAGTGAGGCGCTTTACCACTGAGCCAACAAGGCTTGCTGGAATGCTGTGCGAAGCGGACCAAGTATCCCAATAGTATTCTCGAGCTGCGTGGGCAATGCGGGCAAAACAGCTCGAAAATGAGCTGGGCGGCGGGCTCTCTTCAAGACAGATCAAAGTTACATCGCAGGTTTAAGCGCTTGGAGAGTGCAGGAGTATGGAATAATAGTGGTAGGAGTTCGGACGAGAGGGGTTCCGTCCTCATCAAAAGAAGGGGCCGGTACTGGGTTGTTCTGATGGGATGCACCTCTAGTGTTAGGATTAATCATGTACTAGATAGAGTCGCCCGGGGTGCAATGCAACTACATCACCACACAGCATCGACCGATTCTGCCTCACAGGCTTATATCTCGTCTCATCTCATCCGCCTTTGTTGACGGGTCGATTAGACGTGGAATACTCCAGCAACCCGGGGGCCCAAGGGGGGAACCTTCTCCCTTAACAAAACCCGCCAAGGTAGGGCGTGCTTTTTCCGATAGGACCGGAAGTATCGGTAGTGTACCTAGGTGCCTACCTACCTAGGTAGCCAGCCCCACCCCCACCTTTGCCCAAATTTCTCCGCCCGTCGCAAAACACCAAAAAAATAAGCCCTGAACAACGACCCCCGACGACGACGCGCCGAAGAAACGCACACGGAGAGAGACCGAGAGAGAGAGAAGGATACGACGATGGTGTACTACTTCACTTCGAACGTGGTCGAGCCCTCGGCCTTCATCTACGTCGGCAAGGACAAGTTTGAGAGTACGTGTCGCGCGGGGCGTGAGAGTGGTGCTGGGCTGATAGATGAGTGAAAATGAGCAGATGAGGAGTTGATCAAGTACGGCTGGGAGGAGGATGTCTGGTAAGCATTCCATCTCATTTTTTGTCCGTTTTGAAGGGCTCATCTAACGCGATCGCAGGGTACGTCTCCTCTCTCATTTTCATCTTCACCTCAGCAGCAATCTCACTAACCCCCAAAAAGTTCCACGTCGACAAACTCTCCTCGGCACACATCTACCTCCGCCTCCCCGACCCTTCCCCTTCCTCTTCTGATGCCACGCCAATGACATGGGAAACCATCCCCGAGGCGCTAGTCACAGACCTAGCCCAGCTGACCAAGGCGAACTCCATCGAGGGCAACAAGAAGGACAACATCACCGTCATCTACACGCCCTGGAGCAACCTGAAAAAAGACGGGAGCATGGAGGTCGGACAGGTTTCGTTCAAGGACCAGAGGAAGGTGAAGCGCGTGCTGGTCCCGCAGCGGGAGAACCCCATCGTGAACCGGTTGAACAAGACGAAAGTCGAACGGAAGCCGGATTTGAAGAGTGAGAGGGATGAACGGTTGAAGGAGCTTAGGAAACGGGATCAGGCTGCTTCGCTTTTGAGGGTGCGTCACCCCTCCCTCCCCTCTATTCATCATAACCATTTTCGGGTCATCACGTTTGCTTCAGAGAAGAAGCTATTCAGAGAGAATGACTGCTAACGATGCTGACCTCCCGCAGAAAAAAGAAGAGGCCCGCGTGATGCAGGAGCGCAAGGAAAAGAAGTGGCAAAAGGACCACGCCTACGACGAGCTCTTCGCCGAGCACAACATGGAGTCCTCGAGCAACCAGAACCGCGACGAGAACTGGGAGGACGACTTCATGTGAGGCGGGCGGGATGCTGCTTGTCTGCCTTCCTCTGGCTGGCTGGTTGACTTTGTGCGCGCGCTTACGATAGATATCCCTCGGCAATTGACGTTTACTCACTCCCTTACTCTCCTGCAAACACGCCGATCACCAGTCTCCTCACTCACGCGAACTAACTAGCACACAATGGGCTTGACGGAATGTCGTGATTATCATGCTCATTATGCTACATTGCTATTCGAAAAAGGGGTATTTCAAAATGGGGATGCACCCCGACGCCCTCCGTCAGTCAGCTGCACATGCCAATGCCCATGCGACTCCTCCCAATGCCCATGGACTCCATCCTGCGCGAAAGTTCATGACTGTCGTACTTTTCCTGTTCGGACTGCTTTTTCTGCTGTCCCTGTCCCTTCCCCTCGCCCCGTTGCGAGGACCCTTCGGGCGCCTGCACCAGCACAGGCGGGTCATCGTCGTCTTCGTCGTCCAATACGTCGTCCATATCATCGTCATCCCGCGGGTCTAGAAACGGCGACGAGGACGGCTCGTCGCCCCCGTGGCTGTAGTCCTCCTCCTCCTCCTCCTCCTCCTCCTCCTCCTCCTCCTCTGCGTCTCTAATCTTGACAATCGCCTCCCCGCCGGGCAGCCCGACCGTGTGCGCCTCGAGAGTCTCGGCAATGTCGAGCAACAACACGTCCATCGGACAGATGTACGCGACGCGCTTCCGCCCGCTCCACGCCAGGACGTGCCCGCACACCCGGCCGTGGGCGCGCTCGACGACCCACGCGCCGCTGTCGCCGGGGATGCCCATCGCCAGCTTCTTGCCGCCGCCGCCCAGCTCAACAGGAGTCTCGGCGGCGGCGCTGCTGACCTGGTACGTGTGGCTGGGGGTGATGCGCCCCGAGATCTTGACGCTCGTTAGCGCAGGAAGGATGAGCCCGGTCTGCAGGCCGCTCGTACGTGCCATGCACTGCACCTCCATCCCCGGCAGCGCCGACGTCGGCGCCACCGTCGTCGGGTGCAGATCCAGGGCCTCGTGCGAAGGCCGCTTCCCCGTGAGCAGCGACGACGGCTTGGTCCGGATTCGCGGGATCGTGTTCTCGTCCGGAAGCCGGTCGTCGTGGAACTCGAACAGAGCCCAGTCGATCTCGTGGATCAATCCGTTCTGCTCTCGCCGCCTCAGACCACTCGACGCGTAAACCTCGCCGAGCGCGAACGTGTCGAGGTGGTCCTCGTCCGCCGTCTCCTCCGAAGGGTAAAAGTCGTCCTCGACATCGTCCATCGCAGGTTGCGTGATGATGTAGCCGTCTCCGCAGCCCGGCTCGACCCCTGGGATGTCGCCGGGCTCGTCGTATTCCCCCTCCTCGTCGCTCTCGTCTTCCGAGGCTTCGCTCGTGATGTCCGTCTCCGAGTAGGCTTCCGACTCGGAGTCGGAAAACTCGCAGGCAAAGTCCTCGCCGCCGCTGCTCTCCGCCGAAGACTCGGCATACCAATCGAACCGCACCTCGTCCGTCGGCCTGGCCATGCTTCGCTGCGTCGGGTTCTGCTGCTCCTTCGCGTGCTTCGCAATCTCGGCCGGATCATCCAGCATGTGATGCACCGTCATCCCGTACGGCTTGTCGTCCACGACGACGAGACCGCCCAAGCTGACGGGGGGCATGTGGCGGTCCCCCACCCATGCACCGATGCTCGCACCATTGCTTGGCCGCTCCTGATGCCCGGGGTTCGCAGCTTTGATTCCGTCGTCATCCCCCTCGTCGTTGGCCGCGCTCCTCTTGGGGTCCTCCGGCTCTTTCCGTGACCTCAGAACTTGGCCCTTGCACACCTTCAGCCCGAATCCAGACGTCCCGTCGAAGAGCTGGCCGAGCTTGCGGGTGAGAATGGACTTAACCTTGCTCACAGAGGTGCACACGACCAGGACGGTTGGCTGCGTCTCCTTGGGCGAGCTGCCAATGGACTCGAGAGAGATCTCGACCGACTCTTCGCTGTGCTTGCGGTAGAAGTGGCGCAAGGCCTGGTTAACCTGTGGCATCACGGTGGTGTTCCACTTCTCGACCGCCTCTGCAGGCAGGGGGATCTGAGGGTAGAGGCGCGTCTTCGGGGACGACTTGGCAGGCTTCTGCTCGACGGGCTGCTCTGTCGGCTTCGGAGCGGGATTCGACTCGGCATCCCTCCTGGCGAGCTGTCGCTTCTCCTCCTCGGCCGACGGATAAGACGGCGCGGGGCTCGGGTCCGGAATCGGGACCTTGACGTCGTAGGCGGGGCGTCGTGTGTCGGCAGGCGGGCGGGCACCGGACTTGACGTCCTTTGAGGGGCCCGAAGAGCTTTGTCGGGGAGACTCGGGTGCAGGAGAGAAGGTTCTCTCGCCGAGGTCCAGGCTGAGACGGTCGTCGAGAGCGCTAATGTTGTCGATGATGGAGCAGGCCTCGAGGTAGCGGCTGGCCTTTACCTGCACGTTCGACAGCAGCTCTTCGCCCGTGGACTTGCCCTGGAGCTCCTGGTCGACGGCATTCCAGCAGGTCTGAACCGCCTTCATATAGAGGGTTCCGCAGCGAATCGCCAGCTGCTCGAGCACCGCCTCGGAGATGGGCTGAGAGGGGTCCGGAACAAGGTTCTCGAGCTTCGTCCACAGTCCCACGGACAGCAGGATCATGGCCAGAGAGTAGAGATCGAGAATGCGAGAGTCGGTCTTGTCGTTGATGGGGGAAGCCGGAGTAGTGCGGGGATCCAGGGGGTGGCGGAACAGGGGCGCAGACGGGGAGGGCGGCTCCTGATCTGAAGGCGCATCGGGAAATAGGTCGAAGGAAGAGATCATGGGCCTGCGTACGTCCACCTCGCCAGGACCCGTGGTCAGGTCCGGTGTAGCCGTGTTGCAGAACGAAACATTCTTGTCGATGAGGTTGCCGTGGGTAATGCCCCGGGCGTGCAGGTCAAAGACGGTGTTGGTGAGGTTGTGGGCGAGACGGAACTTGGCCTCGAGCGTCGGCTCGAAATCGGGTCGCGAGAGCAGATCTCCCAAAGTGCACAGGTTGTACAAGGCGTTCTGGGTGAAGTTCTCAAAGGAGACGGCGTTGAAGCTGGGCGGAAAGTGGTAGACCAAACCCAACCGAGAGTGTTCGAGATCCTCAAAGTAACCCAGGAGCCGAGGTAAACCAATCCAGGCTCCCGGCGACCTCTGGGATTCCTGCTGCAACCCCGAGGATAGCTTTTCGAATCGTGACATTGGGGGCATTATCCCCGTCACCGAGTAGATGGAGTCGAACGTGGCGAACTCGAGCAACAGCGGCGAATACGACTGGCGGCCGATGTGCTGCGTCAGGTCGGACCAGGCCGACTTGCTCATGAAGACGATGTCCCTCGGCGGCATGTTGGCCCGAGACTCGGTCATGGGCTCGGCCTGCATGGAGCGAATATTCGTAAGGGTGCTGGGATCGATTTGCTGGGGAGTCTGCATGCGCGTAGACTCGAAAGGGCGCAGCTCGTCGATGGAGGCCATTGGCCTCTGGAGGCGCGAGCGGGAGCTCGAAGTCATGGCAGCCGAGGCGCGCGTCCTGGAAAGATCGTAGAGGGTGTCGACAGACTGGGTCAGATCCGCGATATACTCGGAGAAACGGGCCTTGTCCCAGACGACGAAAGGGGTCTTGCGGTCACCGACCGACTTCTTCTCGGAGATGGAGCCGGTGGTCCTCTGGTAGGCGGACCACAGCGTGTCGAGCTCGGCCAAAGTATCCTTGATGGTGGACAAGATGCTGCCGACGATCTCACTGACGCCGGCCTTTGATAGCGATGTGTCGATCTCGGCCTGGTCCGAATCCGACCACTCGAGGCCCCAGCTCATGAAGCGGTCCTTCTGGATGCGCAGCTTGCGGTACAGCGACTTGACCTCGGGGTCCTCGGCATGGTGGATGGTCTCCTTGACGAAGTCGGAAGACTTTTTGGTGTCGTTATACAGACGGCTCAGTCGCCGCTGTATGGGCAGCTGGAAGCCGCCGGAGAAGCCCACGCCCTCCATGATGGCGGTTGAGACGTGGACGTGTTCTCGAGCAGGGACAGAGAGGGATGCCCCTCACCTGGGCGGGGGTGGGACTGTGCCGATAGATGAGTGGAGGTGGTTGAGTTGACGAGCGAAGATGAGGTTGAAACTGCTACGCGTGAATTCGATGTGATGTTTCAGCGCGTTCTTCGATATGACATAATCGGAGCGATGTTGCGATGGAAGTCGGGGGTTCTTGGATGGTGAATTGTGAGACGAACAGCCAGGTCGCCGTAGGTCTGAAGTTGGTCCCGTTCGGAATCGGTGAAAGAATTCGGAGGCGGATCGGCTGAGTCGCGCAAGCGGGGGATTTTTACTGGCTGGTGATGCTACGGTGGTGCCTAGCAGTTGCTGTGGTGGTGGTGGTGGTGGTGGTGGTGGTGGTGCTACTGCTACCTTGCCGCGATAAACGGGGGGGGCAATGAGTACGTATTTTTGCGCGTAAAGTGATGACGCGGCGGGGATCCGATTGTGAGGCTGAAGCTGCTGCTGCTGTTGCAATATTGGAGCGCGCAATCGAGGTTTACCGGGAGGCCGTATACTATTATTATTCGTGTCGTCACCTGCGCGAAGCACGAAGCAATCGATTAAAGACGAAGAAGAGGTCGAAGAAACGAAACGTGGTGTGTGCGAACGTGCAGGAGAAGAGAAATTGGGAGAGGGAGAGAGAGAAAAGATGGTGTTGGAGTCGCGGGCTTCTGGTGGTCATGAATCTCCCCCAAGCCAAGCCAAGACCTGCGACACATACAAATGTACCTACCACACGAGGTACCACGCCAGCCAATGGTCAATGGTTCCAGTGCAGCGGAAAGGAAGGAAGGACCTATGGATACACTGATTATCTCGGTGCCTACGCTACGAGACTGTTCAATGGAGACACTTAGTGTAGGCAGTAGCAGGTACCTACCTACCCAAGATGATGCACTAGAAGCAGAAGCACCGAGTGCACCGAATTCCCTCTTTCGTTCGCCGTTTCCGCACGGCTGGAAGGGGGACCCGTGGGCGGTACATGGAGGCAGGTGGGCTGTGGATTGTGGATTGTGGCTGCTACCCTTCCCGCGGGCTTGGGGCCTTGGGCTGCCGTGCTCTCTCTCTCTCCCACTGGAGTGGAATGCTGCTGCCTGAAGCCAGAGCGCCGCTGGTGGTCTCGCTTATGTGGCTCGTCTCGGCTAAGACCCACAGTTCCCTTGATGACATGTCGTTGATTGGCTTGCTCAACTCTGGAGCCTAGCCGTGCGGGTCTTCGGGGCAATCGGGGCTTGCCGCTGCTGGGTTGTCCCGGATTGACGACAAGATACGTACCGACTTCTTGATTGCTGCACGGCAGGTACGATAGCACCAATAAGCAGGCAGCGACAGCGGAAGATGGTGAAAGGAGAGAGGGAAGGGACGATCCAAAAGAAGCAAGACATGTAGCTGCCTCCCCTCCCGTGGCTCGTGCGCCAGACGCCAGACGCCAGGCCCCCCAGGGACCTCGACTGGGTACCTATCCATGTACGGTGTACCTGCCCTTAGAGGCAATATCTCGGATTCGACCTCCTTTGCCTCTTTTGCCTCTTCCAGGCTACTGCTTTATCGTCAAACCCCCGACGGGAATACCCTCACGTGCCATCATTGGCTTTGAATACGGCTTCTTTGGACGGCATCTCTGGTTTGAGGCCGACCTAAGCTGACACGATGCCGTCTAAAGGTTCTCGTCTCGCCGCTCTGTACCGCTGCAGCTGACGATGATGATGATCTCCATGGACAAGACCTCGTCGGCACAATGCCATCTCGGCTTACCTTCTCCATCTTTAAGACTTCTCGTCTATCCGTCTTCGGCCCCATCCAATCGGCTTCCTCTTTGATATCGACACCATCCACTCTGCCGTATCTGATACGGTGATCGGCCGTCCTACCCTCGCGGAACGTCGAGCCAAGGTCTCAGCGGCCCAGCAACCGACCCTCACAAAGCACGACATTGGCTGATTTACCGTCTCCATCGTCGTTTATGAGTAAGCTGAGGCTCGACTCTAGCGCCAACAGCACCAAAGCACTAGTACCGCACAAGCACAACCCGGCATGCCACTCTGCATCACGACCATGCGACCGAGACCGAACCAGCACCGGCGGAGTCTCCCCACCAACCCTGCGCTGTCGTGCTCTGTCCTCTTTTCTTGTCAGGCTCTCGTGCGTCCTTCCGGTGTCCGTGTCCGCAAATCCGCGCCAACACCATACCGGCCGGCATCGTATCGTTTGCTGGCTGCCTGCGGATCGGTGCGCCGCCCGGGATGGATGATATTCCATTCCTGGCATCCACCTCACCAGGAACAACTAGGAGCCTCTGATGTGAGATTCCTCGAAACTTGAGAGTTCCTTTTTGGTCCATCCCGGCGCAAATCTTTCCTACGCCACGAGCCCACTCGGCAGACACTCGGTTCACGATTCAAGACAGCTCCGCCTGTCAGCATCCTATATCCTATTCATGACAAAAAGGAACTTCCGAATCTACAGACTCGGAAACCCACTCGGCTCGAGACATGCAGGT
Source organism: Colletotrichum plurivorum (assembly GCA_014235945.1). Taxonomy (NCBI): domain Eukaryota; kingdom Fungi; phylum Ascomycota; class Sordariomycetes; order Glomerellales; family Glomerellaceae; genus Colletotrichum; species Colletotrichum plurivorum. The sequence goes on from WIGO01000132.1 coordinate 76,176, forward strand.
GGTACTATGGTAGAACTGCAGATGCCCGGCCAAATTGTGGCCCGGTATCCTCTCCCCACGAGACGACCACGGCTACTGGCGTGCTGGCGTCCTTTTTATCTCGCTGCCTAAACGCTAAACCCTCATAGACTGGAGCCACCCACATCATCCCCGGCACACCAACACTGTGATCCCACAAACAACGGCACCTGGGAAATGAAATGCCTTGAGTCAAGACTCTGATTGTCTCTCAAGAGGGTCTTTGGTCTCGTGCGAGCGGTCCTTCCCTTCAGAGGTCCCCTTTCCTGGATCGGGACTACACTGGAGCCATCTTGGTAGCAGGATTCGAACTCCCGCTGACAGGAACGTACCTACACGTGTAGACAGCGTGACGATCTTTGGCCCTCTAGCCGCATGAGGCAAGTTGCTGTGCTCCCGTCACACAGGAAATTGCATGTTCCCACGGCTTTCGAAGCTCTTTGATTTTTGTTGTCAAGTGCTCTGAATGGACATTCCCAGCGAGGTAACCCGTAAACGTCAGCATCTCAGATCAAAACTTTCCTTCGCCCCTTACTTTCTCTCTATCCCTCGAATACATGACACCAGCTTGATATGTTGACAGGAGACGTATCCAGCGTTTCAGTGTAATTCTGCTGCCTACCGGCTGTTGCGACCGATGCCGACCGCCACTCGAGTTAAGAGTCCGAACGAGCGAATCGTCGCGCTTCTTCGACCACCCATCACGACCAACAGTGTCAGCAAATCGAAGCATTCCACGCAGGATGGAAGGTGATCAAGGAGACTGCCGAAGTTATGAAGGGAGGGCGATACGTTCTATCGCGATGACAAACCTGCGCCATGATCCTGTCGGGATACCAAGTTTGCTGTGAAGCCCCCTGGCGCCATCTCGGATCGCGCCAGGATGCTCGGCACCTCCGTCATGACGGTTGCGGGAACGATGATTCCATGGCCGCTCTATTTTCCTAGCAGGATCAATGCGCCGAACCGGTCTCACTTTCGTGATTGTGGCGCTACCGGCCGGATCCTCGTCGGAATCTTCGGACAGTCTATGGAGTATTCAAGCTGGCAGGCAACGGCTACTTTCCATCTCACGATCCCTTCACTTTCGGAAGGCAGCTCCCATCTTTGGTTCGGATGCCTTCGTGGGATTCATCTTGCCCCTCATCCAAATGACCTTCTGCCTACGGTGGGTTAACAAAAGTGCGACAAACCCACTGTAGAGAGCTCTCAGACCCGGCCGGCGACTTTTTGTGATGAAGCCAGGTCTCGCTTCCTCCCAGAGGACAAGTTGAAGCCGGTGCCTCTCCATGTCAGATTGCGGCTCCCGTCGCTGGCTGCCTAATGACAAGCGCGTCTAAGAGAACTTCCTAATCTGTGGCCGAACCCCCCGCTCGAGCCTCGATCAGCAGAGGACGAAGATGGGTCGTGTACCCACGCGAGTATGAGAAGCCAGAATCCTTCCGCTCTTTATCCTCCGAGGGCGCTAAAATAATACCGGCGGACGTTGAGGCTCTGGTCAGCTTTGTAATGGTGAGATGGCCGGACACTGCCCCAGCCCCTATTTGCGCGTTTGGATTCCGGGAGCTGCCTGGAGATCGAGGACTGTCTGTTCCATTTGTGAAATACTATGCAGATAAGTCGTAAAAGGCGGTTTTATTATACGGCTTAAACGCGGTACGTCCACACTGCAGTAAAAAAGCCGGGAAGCCAGGTGGCTCGTCAGTTGCACCGTCCTAGAGAAGGCCGTGTCCTTCCACAGCTACATAGCTACTATATATTGCGCTTCCCATTCGCATTTTGGTTCCATCGGCCAATCTGCACCAATCCGCAATAATGGTGCAAAGTCTCAAGTTCGAATCCAGCCAACCTTGAACCGATGATGGAAAGATGTGCATACCTACGGCACATCGTCAACAGGTCCGGTTTGTTGTCAACCTCTCCCCATCGCCGTCCGTCAACGCCGTCTCTGAAGCATTTCGCTTGGAATACCTTCTCAGAAAACAAAAACCAGGCTATGCGCTCTTTGATGCGAAGACACGTGTAAGCGGTGACATGGATGGTCCGACTTCTCGATTCCGCGGCTACTTCAGAGCGGTCTGTTTGTACGGCGGAGAGGCTGGATTTATTAACAATTCCGAGACCAACGCCCAATGCTTCTCAATTCAAGAGAGAGAGCCCCCGGAACAGTTTTACTGACTTTTATACTCTCAATCCCGTGACAAAGGCTACCCGGATCCCAGCGACAGTGGTTGCTTTCGAGTAACGCTCTTTCTTCCAAGTGTGTGGTGATACTTGAAGCTTTGGAACCTATTCCCATCTCTCTTAAAGTACAGGAGGCCGGAAACACGTGTTCTGGGGCCAGTCATGAGTAAAACTGCCCACATCTACCACGTCGTCGTAAGCTCATCTCGTCACGATGCCATCCTCAAGATTTACATTACCATATGACTCCAAAGTAACAGTCGTACTCTACAGAGGAGCAGTATACAAACACAGTAACCGGGAGTAAATCTTTTGGAAAGCAAGCAGAACCCGGATTAGACTCCGAGTCCTTGGATTCCAAGTGCGTCCTGCCTTGACGTATGTGTAATCGCATGGCGGGTTCTCTCGGTGGTGCCGCACTTGAAAGTGTCACAACTTGCCGTGGTGTTTCTGTAATCACCGTCCATCAATTCTGTCTCTGAAGCATTCACTTCATGAATACCATCTTGACAGTAAAAACGCGGAAGCAGTGGCGGACTGACTGAGTAGAACCGGTATAGTTCCGGGAGGTAGAAGTCGTATCGTAATTTCCCTGTACGCCCAAATCTACCGACTGGCGTACCAATCTACCAACCTTGAGACAATCAACATTGGCCGAGGAGGGACATTTCCAGATCGAATGCGCTTGGCAGATGCCATTTGATAATATTCCAAGCAACCGAGTTCGAGGAAAGAGCGGTGCATAAAGCCCAAGGGGAACAGGGAATTCCAAAAATCGCTCTTTTGTCTCTCACGTTCTTAGATGCTGATTTACAAATGTTGTATCGAGTCCAGGGTCACGGAGAGTTTGCAAAGAAACAACCATCTTCGTGGTCTAGGAAGACGTCCCCTGACCGGTCTATCCTCTTAGGAGCACTAACCATCTACTACAGAAGTAAAACTGGCAATAAACACTGAGATTCTTCTAAGTCTAGAGTCCCGGGGAGGGATGTAAAGAAGCAGACATAGCCATGGTCTAATTTTGGGCTGAATGTGTTCTCCTGACCGACTCTTCCTTTTGACTGTGCTGAACACCAAAAGCAGGAGCAGAGCAAGAACAAAACACTCAGGTTTCAAATCCAGGGTTACCTGATTTCTGGGGTGTATATAAAGGAACAAATGAGTTCTCTAACGAGTCTCTCCTTTCCAACCCACCGACAACCACAACATGCGCGAGCAGAACTGCCACCTTACTGCTGGTCGACTTACTCTGGGTTGGTGAGCGCCCATTCACATCCAGCTGTATCGTTAACCAGGTACTGTCACGTCAAAAATAGTTTTTGTCGTCCATCGGCTTTGTCCGTTGTCGGTCTCGTGTTTATTTTCGAATACGTCCACATCCGGACCCCAAAAGCCTAAAATAATAATGCACAAAGACTTTATCTAACTGTCTAAACGTTAAACAATTGTACCAGAGCTATCATCAGTAATAGCCGTTCACAGGCCTTCATCACCCTCAGCGACCGTCACAGGATACAATATTGCAAAGTACTCCACAGCCGGACGCGAGTTTTGACTTGGCTGTACTACCCATGCATAGTTCCAAGGGTATATATCACGCGCCCACATCTTTTCTTAATTCTTCCTTACCTGGGTTATTGAGGTTGATGCTACTTATCGCCTTGAACCTTGGAATGGGGATAGTATGCCTCAAAGCACTCTCTTGTACACCTGACCACATCACCACCCGACAAGTCAGATCACTTAGCTTGATCTCACCTTTTCCCGTCCGTCCGCTTTGTCCGTCGTCGTCCTCGCATTCAGTCCCAAATACGCCCAAAAGAGTACGCGACGATGTACAAGCAATTATGTACAAAGAGACATTGTTAAATGTGCAAGACAACAGCAGTAGCACCGCACATTCGTCCCAGCAACCGCAAAAGGTTTGGTGGCCTTACAGGCCAAATCATTGCTGTCCTTGCTGCCTCTGCCCCATTGCTGGCCAGAAGAATCTTTGGAAAAGTGCATGTAGAGATAGACTTTTATACTCTCCGCAGGACATGGTATTGTAGCAGTAGTACAAAGAAGCTTCAGTATTACCTATTTGTCTGGACTATGATTGCCCCTTTGCTAAGGGTCGCTTTCCGCATCCCCAAGGATGAGAGGCAGTTTGACTGTGTAGATTTTCTCCGAGTCGTTGCTGGCTGGAAGCCGGGCTGGATCTGCATGGAGGGCCCAGACCAGTGACACATCAGCGACCTCACACTCACTATGGCTCTCATCTGACACTATGGCTCTCATCTGACTTCAATCCTGTAAATTTACAGACATGACACATAAGCATGTAAAAACGCAAGCTCGAACAGTACTGGGCCAGCCGATCATTGTATCCCGCGAAAGAAACATGGACCATTTCCCAACTAAACGCCAGCTCGATGCCCCCGGACACATTACTCAACGACCAGCTTTCTCCTCCTTCCTCACTCCCACTCCTCCTCCTCACTCCCACTCCTCCCCAAACTCCCGACACGAGTAAACGTAAAGCGAGCCGAGCGCCAGCTGTCATGGACGGCACGAACAATTTTGTTGGCTCCGGACTGGGGGTGGTGGTATGTCGTATCGCCCGGTCAGAACCAGGCAGAAATGAACTTTTCGGGACTGAGCGGCCCCGATGCTTTTGAGGCGCGAGGGGTATCTGTTGCGTAAAAGAGCGTGATGAACGTTGCAGTCCCGCGGGACATGCAAGGGGTGGTACTTCGTGTGCTATTACTCGTGCAATCGTGTGTTCGTAGGTAGGTAATTCGGAAATATGACGCCTCGCTCACAACTCGTCACGCACATGCTGCACAGTTTCCTTGACGGCGTCCGTAACGGCAGAGGCCGCAGAAGAGACGGTCGCCGAGGCGGCGCTGGCGAAGCTGGCAGCCTGGGCAGCGCTGGTCGAGTACGCCGCCTGAAGACGGGCGAGAACGCTGTCCGAAAAGGCGGGCTCCTTGCCGACGAGAAGCTCCGAGACGAGCTTGCTCATGTCCTCGTATTGCTTGGTGGCCTGGGCGGAGGCTGCCGCGAGGCTCTCGGCAACGGCGGCGGTAGCCTGGGCGGCATACTCTCCAGCACCCGGGAAGTAGTTGTCGTACCAGGCAGTCGGGGTCGGCTTGCCGTAGATCTGGATGCTGACCTGGTTCACAACGGCCTCCCAGGTATCGACGACACCCTTCTCGATGGCCTGAGCAGCGTCCACAACTTCCTGAACGCCTGCTGAAACGGTGTCGCTAACAATGGACGCAGCGGCGTCGAAGCCGTCGCTCACAGCCGAAGCCACGCCCATGGCCTCCTTCTGGACGCCGGAGGCGACAGCGTCCGCCGAGCGGGTGGCAACGGAGGCGACAGACGAGGCGGTGCCGGCAACGTTGGTAGGCGTGGAGGTCGCAGTCGCGGAGCTCAGCGCGGAAGAGGCAGCGGCGAGGAACTCGGAGTAGCGCGCGTGGGCGACACCCAGGCCGGCGTAGTAGTTGTACTTGGCCTGCTCGAGGAGCTTCTCGACGGTGGAAGTGGGAGTGGCAGTTGCCAGGCCAAGGGCAATCTTGGCACTCTCGTACTGCTGCTCGGCCCACAGACGTCCCTCGCTCAGGCGTTGCGCGGCGATGGACTCGACGCTGGCCCAGTCGTAGGAGGGGGTTGCCTTGGCGGTCGGAGTGCCGTAGATGCCCTTGGACGCGGCCTTGATGGCCTCGTCGAATCGAGAGCTGGCCGATGCCATGGCGGCAGCGTACACGCCAGAGGCCGAGGACAGCACCTTCTGCTGAGCAGGCTCAGGGGTACCGTAGATCTTGGCAGACACGGCAGCCTTGGCAGACGAGTACTGCTCGGAAGCCTGGGAAACGGCGTTGGAGTAGGCCTCCTTGGCTCGGGATGAGATGCTATCAGCATCGACGTCCTCGTCCATAACGGGCACTCTGCTGGGAACAGACTGGGCAGCGACTCCCAAGAAGGCAGGCTTGACCGTTTCCGTCTCGGGGGAGACGGGCTCGTCTTCGGCGGACTTGGCAATGATTTCCTCTTGAATCTTCTCTCCGGGGACGGCGTTGTCCTCTTCACCAGCCGGCGAGGTTCCGGCGTTGTCAACAATGAGGGTCTGGTCGTCGCCCGGAAGAATCGTCGACGCAAGGTCGGGGTGCGACTCGGTGCTAGACGAGCTGCCGGCACCAGCAATGGACGCCCCGCTGGCAGCGCTGGCAACAGTCTCGGCCGCGGCGGAGGTGGCACTGCTGAGGCTCTCCTTGATTTGGCTGGCCACGCTGCTCACCGAGCTGGCAGGCCCGTCGTCGGAGCCGACATCAGAGGCGGGGGACTCATCTTCAATGACGCTTGCCGCTGACTCGAGAGGGTCCTCTTCGGGAGTCGAGGTGGCAGCAGAGGCGGCGGCGGCGGCAGCCTGACGCGTCGACTCGCTGTCGAAGTTGTCGGAAACGTCGTGGGCGGCAAGCTTCCAAAAGCCAACCTGCTTGAGCCTGGCGAGCTCCTGGGCGGCAGACTGAGCGACGGCCATACCAGAGTCCTCGACCTCGTTGGATGCGGCGCGAGCCTCGTCCAAACCGGGGTGGGTGATGATGAGCTTCTTCAGGTCGTTGGTCCACTCGTCGAAGCGGTCCTTGAGCTCGTGGTACTTCGCCCAGTCCTTGTAGGTGATGCCGTCCATCCACGCCCACTTCATGCCAATCCTCTGCAGCGCCAGATCTCTAATGCTGTCGAGGATCGTGAAGTGGCGGTCGGCGGCCTGGGTGACGGCGGCCTCGATCTCGGCCTCGTAGTCTTCCTTCCAGGCACGGATGTTCTGGGCCTTCTCCTTGACGGCAAGACCGGCCTTGCGCACGGCGGCGACAAGGTCGTCCTGGGCAGCGACGGGGGCGTCGACAGACTTGTGGACGATCTTGATGATCTGCTTCTTGAGAGCGTCGACCTCGGTCTGGGCGGCGGTCTGCAGCTCGGTAACGAGAGCCTTGCCCTTGGTCTGGGCATTCTCCTTGATGACACGGCTGGAAATCTCCTCGACCTGGTCCTCAATCTCCCTGGCGCCCTCGTCAGCAGCCTTGGCGAACTTATCCTGCCAGCTCCGCAAGTCCTCCTCGACGGTCTCGCGGGCCGTCTTGCGGATGTCGGACTCATTGTCGGAAGCAGGAGGGGCTGCAACCTGCTCCTTCTCCTGTGCGATCTGCTCCGCGACCTGGGTGGCGTCGGGGATCGGGGTGCTCTCTATGACGGAGGAGACCTTGGACGAGGCAACGGAAGAGGCAGAAGACGCAGAGGACGACGCGGAAGACACGGGCTTGGTGAACGAGGAAGCCTGGGCAGTAACGCTTGGTGTAATGTTAGCATATCGCAATACTGCCGGAGGTTGGATGAAGGGCTTACCTCTCGGAGACGCTTTCGAGCGACCCCTTGGACTTGTTCTTGTAGCGACCGAGACGTTGTCCGATCCTAGCCAGCTGGGGCTCAACGTTCTCGACGTACAGCACACGAACCTGCGGCCAGACGGTGGCGTCGAGGAAGGCGTAGGTCTTGTTCCAGGCCCAGTAGGCCGTCGGAATGGCCGTCTCGGTGGTGAACTGGGAGGTGACGTCGTAGCCCTGGGCAGCATACGGCTGGACGAACTTGTACGACGGCAGGATAACATCGTGATAGGTCTGCAGGGCGTTGGTGCGCGCGATGTCATAGTAGGGGCCCACGGCGGCAGAAGCCTTGGAGACGTGCGGAGCGATGGACTGGTCGTACTTCTCCTGGGCCTGCTTCTGGTAGACGGCCAGCCGAGGCTGGATGTTCTTGTCCCACTGGGCTTGGCCGTAGGCCTGAGCTTGCAGAACGCGGGGAGAACCGTACTTGGTGACGTAGGCCTTGGTCGGGACGAAGACGCGCTCATTCGCGATGTTGTAGTAGGGCGTCGCCTTCTCGACGTAGGGGGCGGCGTAGGTCTCGTAGTAGGGCTCGAGGTGAGGGGAGACGGCGTGTTTCAGTTGGAAATACGGCTTGCAAATCTTGGGCGAAGACTCGTCGCAGGCATCGAGGGTCGCCGGGCAGCGGAACAGGATGGATAGGATCGAGTACCAAGTCAGGAGCCTGAAGCATTGAGAATTAGCAAGATTCTCCAGGACAGAGAAGGGCAAGGCAATATGCCGAACAGCTGCATCATTGCCAAAATGACAGCCAGATCAAAGCAAAAAGTTCACATGTGTGCGCGCAAACATACCTAGCAGCCATGCTGAAAAGGCGGCCGACAAAGGTCGGGCCCTTCTTGGGTGGTGTCCTCCGCCTGACAACAGCTTGTCCATTCATCTTCTTGCCGTTTATCTTCCCGTTTGGTGCTTTGGGAAAGCCGTTGGAGTAGGCACTGGAAGCCTCCATGATGGAGGATCGGTGCGAGTTGCAAATACCTGCACCAGCCGGCTCGCACGGGCGTGACGTGATTTTGTGTTGAGTGACCTGTGCTTGGAGCCCTCGACTTTGCGGGGAGGTGAGACGAGGTCGGAGGCACACACTGAGGAAAAATAAATATCAGCTTGGGGTTGAGGGAGGAAGAAGGAAAAAGAGGACGCGACGAGGATTCGGGGTGGAAGGGGTGGGAGAGTGAGGGAAGAAAAAAGATAAGACGCCGGCGGATTGCGCCAGACCGGGACGGCAGCTCTGACGATTTTCAGATGTTCCAGGCCTTGTCCAGTCCAGCGTCCTCGGCAGGCGTGGGTCACGGTTGGGGGCGCTTGCTGCAGTGGTGCTGGGTGAGGTAAGGGTCGGGGTACCTTGGTTGGTACGGAGTAGGGGACTGGACGGTGGAGCTAGGAGCTCATGATCTACCTTCAGGATGGCGATGGTTGTGCTTCAGAACGCCCAAAGGGAAAGGGGGAGTTTGGAACACGCTGGCGGGTTGGTTTGGTGGGTGAAAGGAGGAAGTTGAGGAGAGGGAACAGCAGTAAACAAAATGTGAGGGAAAGGAGAGGAAACCGGTCTGGTGGTGGCGATGGAAAAGGATGTTTTTCCTGTTGTTGTGTGTAGGTACTTTTACTGCAAGATAAGGATACACAGCAGGTACTCTACAAAGCACCTCAGCAACCTGGAAGAGGCCGAACAGCTTTCTACCTGGTTGCCTAGGTACCTCTAATCCTACTGACCTCACCACACCACACCACACCACACAGAGCAAAATTTAGGTACCGGCTGTCTCAGTTACCTTCCCCCAGCGGTTCTGGTCCTTTTTTTCCTGGGCCAAGTTTTTCTGCCTTCCCATAGAGCTGCTCTGTGAGGTAAGGGACGCCGGGGTAGCGCGACGGCGGCGGCGTTGGAGTGGGGCTCTCGGGCCAGGTCTGAAGTATCCGCTCGGTGTGACTTGCATACAAAGAATACCAGCTGGTATGCAGCTTACTTAAGCTTCAATGGAGGAGACGGCGGCGGGCACCTCTGGTTTTAGCGGCATCCATGGCCTGGCTGGACGACTGTGTGCTGGACCGGCAATGTCTCACCAACGTCATCGGTCCTCGAGCTGTCGCGCCGCCATCCAACCAAGCAAGCACCATCATCGAGATCAGGTAAGCAGGAATGCCCTCCCGTCGCTCGCTTCGATGCGCGTTGCCATCCATCCCATGCCTCCGCCTGGGGCGGGCGGGCACAGACAGGCCGGGGTTGATTGGCAGAGCGACAGGCCTTGAGCCACAGGCCCCCGAAACACACCTGGGCATGCGCCAATGAGGTGGGCCGGGAGGTCGTCTAGTGATGCAGCATTGCATCGTTGGCACGCAAGTGTGGCTCGCCAGCTGGGGGGATGGGGGAGTTCGGGGATGTGCGGCCGCGGGTACATGTGACGATGGTCGAGGGCATTCGACGACGGGTGAGGCAGACGCAGCAGGGCGTACATGAAGAATAGGTATCCAAAGGCTGCCTAGGTAGATATTAAATGGGATGCGTATGGGGGATGTAAACGAGAGGATTAAAGATGCGAATGTTGTAGAAGAGCCGGATGATGCCGTGTATGGGGAATATACCTGACACGTGCTGCGCTTTAGGCATCGTGGAAGCTTAGAAGCTCCCCATGAGCTCGAATGCGTGTGCCTTGTATTCTTGATCAGATAATGGAGACAAGACCCCGAGCTTGATTCAACGGTCGCACAAGACGTAGGCAAATCCTCGAGTTCAGCTCAAAGAAACAAGCCAACGGTGCACAGGCGCCTAGGCATAGGTAGATGGGTACTTACACTGAAGGTAGGCGGTGCAGTCATTGAGGTGCCAATGACATAGTTCATCTGAAATTGGACTCTGGCCTTGATTGCAGCTTCCACATCTCAAGTCTCCCAGCTGCCTGATTGGTTCCGGAGCTGTCGCCTGGTCACGTGTCTCCAAGCTGATGACAGCATGGAAATGGGCCGGTCCCGTATGATGATTACCTAATATTCACCCGGACCTGGCGGGGAAGGCACGTCGGAGCTTGGAGATAATCCGTCCCTGCCGGCGGGCGGGACGGGATGGAGGCTGCCAAGCCCTGGCCAGTACATAGTAGCAGCCCTGGACCCCTGCTCGGGCCCCAGTCCAGTCAGACAGAGGGAAGGTGCGGGCGCCTCGGAGTCCAAATCCACAGTGTCCAAATCCACAGTGTCCAAATCCACAGTGTCCAAATCCACAGTGTCCAAATCCACAGTGTCCAAATCCACTGTTCAGCGCAGTGCCAGTGCCGGTGCCACTTGGACCTTTAACCTTCCGCCCATCTCTTCTTGCAAGGGACTTGGTTGAGCTGTCCCATCCACCAAAAATTATTCTGCATTGTTGCTTTTGGGGAAAGTCGTTGACGGATTTTACATGATACCCGGCCGCATCTTCTTTCCGCTTCGCCTCTATACCTCTTGACGAGCACGACGCCCCGGTACGATATCTGCCGGTATCCCACACAACCTGTTCACACGATCTTCGACTCGACTCGATCCTCCTCCGCCGTCCGGGCTCGAGCCCTTCACGTGTCCGTCTCGTTGACCATCCGATCTGACGTCTTCGTCGACGACCCCCTTGCGGCGCTCGCTCGCTCGACTTCCGCTCCGCTCCCCTCCTCATCATCGACCGTCGCCGACAAGATACCCATGCGGTCCTGACGACCCTGCTGTTCTGCAAAAGGGCCATAGTCCCCGCCGCACCCCGACGACGACGACGACTCGTTCAAGATGGACGACCCCGCGATGGAGCCGCTCATGGCCGCCGATGCCGTCGCCCACTCCCGACGCCGATTCTCGGCCTCCAAACCTGCCTCTTCCACCCACGACGCCGCCAAGCCCCGACCTCAGAACAACGATGCCGGCGCACTCGATCCCGATACCTGTCGGATATGCAGAGGCGAGGCCACCGCAGAGGAGCCGCTCTTCTACCCCTGCAAATGTAGCGGTAGCATCAAGTATGTCCACCAGGACTGCCTGATGGAGTGGCTCTCCCACTCCCAAAAGAAGCATTGCGAGCTGTGCAAGACTCCGTTCCGCTTCACCAAGCTCTACTCCCCCAAGATGCCCAAGACGTTGCCCGCCCACGTCTTCGTCGGCCACATGGCCAAGTACCTGTTCAGAAACGTGGTCGTCTGGCTCCGAGCCGCCCTGGTCATTAGTGTATGGCTCTGCTGGCTGCCCTACCTGATGCGCTCCGTGTGGGCCTTTCTGTTCTGGGTCAGCGACGAGGGACTGGGCAGCGGCGCCTTGTGGAATAGCTCCAACGCGACTGTGAGCAGGGGAGTCTCGGTTGCCTTCTCTGTAGCATCCTCCAATGTTTGCCCGGCCTCGCCGCTCCTCGAACCGACGACTACACCAGCGAACCTGCGGGGGATGCTGAACGACATGATCCAGGGCCAGGAGCTTCCCTTCAGCCGGTCCTTCCACGGCGTCAACATTACCACGAACGATTCCGTGTCGGCGGCCCTCCTTCGGATGCTTCTCGGCTCCATCACGTCTGCAGGATCCAGCAACTCGACGTCCGCAGCAGCCGGGAGCAGCGACCCCGTACTCGACCGCCATCCGTCTCTCTTGAGCGGCGTCACCTGGTTGCGCAACCTGAGTCGTTGGCCCGTCGTCAACCGGACCTTCATCGGCATTCTCGAGGGCCAAATCATTACCATTCTGGTCATAATTTCGTTTATCCTTGTCATCTTGGTTCGCGACTACGTCGTTCAACAGCAGCCCGAAATCAACATGAGGGCTGCCTTCGCCGCCAACGATAACCAGCAGCCTCAGCCTCAACCTCAACAACAACCCCAGCAGGACCACGACCACGTCCACGACGATCACGTCCACCATGACCATCATGACCATCATGACCACCATGACCATCATGACCACCATGACCATCATGACCATCATGACCATCATGATCACGACCACGATCTCTTCCACACCGACGCTCATGACGGGTACCTTCGCCTGGATGAGCAGTTCCATGACGACGAAAGCGAGGACGACAACGAGTCAATGGCCGGCGACCACCACGGATCTCACGAGGACGTGCCTCGCGTGTGGGACAACCGAGATGCCACAGCTCAGGTACAAGAGGCTCTTCAAGCGCGCCCTCTACGCGACCCCCTACGCGAATATCGCCCCCGAGCACCCGCCGAGCCCGAGTTCAACTTTAACAGACCCCCAGAGCTGAACCCGGAAAGGGATTCGCAGACGCCCGTCGCCACCGTCCACGAGTATCTGCGCATCTACCGCCAAGCTGGTGGTGATCCGGAGAAGATTCTGAAAATCATCGAGGAGGAGGATCTCGACGACACTCTCGGGTACTGGGCCCGGATCACGCGTTCCATGATTGACAAGAACAAGGATGCTGGCGAAGGACTGCCCAAACCGAATGGTTCTGGATCCGAAGGCCCATCCAGCTCTCGAGAACAGGAACCGTCAACACCGGCTCGCGTCCAGCTGCCTGCGCCTTCGACGCCGCAGTTCTCGTGGCCACCCATCTCGACCGCCGACAGCAGTACTAATGGTGATGCTAAAGGCAAAGGAAAAGAGGTCGCGGCGGACAATGGTCACGAGTTCAGATTCGACGACCAGGGCAGATTCGACGATCAAGTCGGGAGCAGCTCGTGGTCCACATCGTATCAGAGCCCTCTTCGGCCTCGCTCCGTGTCCGACGGTCCCCAGCACAACGGCACCATCAATCCTCTTGCAAACAATAGCTGGTCTTTCTCGAACCTCAACACAGAAAAGCCGGCGCAGCCTGAGGAGCTGCAAATGATTCGTCCCCTCTCCCCCCCACTGCAGTTCAATTTCAACCAGGCACCACCCTCGACGCCGCCTTTGAGTACTTTGGCCGAGTATGGATCTGATAAGGACCGGGTCCTTGAGCGCCTCCCTGCCACTGAGGAGAGGGATCATCCCGAAGATGACGGTCAAGTCTTGGCACCCGCCCCAGCAAACCCTACTGAGCCGATACAACACGACGCTGTTGTCGACGAACCCCTCGAGGACGTTCATGACGACGCTCAAGCGGCGGATGCTGGCAGAGTCGCTCAACGGCCGCCGCTCCAACGAGGCGTCATGGATCGGGTAGCTGACTTCATGTGGGGTGACATTGAGATACGAGAGCTGGACATTGGTGGCCGCGACGTGGACGAGGCTGCGCACGAGCAGGACGACGATACGGACGACGACGAATTCGATGACTTGGACGACGACGATCAAGATGTTGAGCAAGACCGCGAGGTAGTCGAGGCTGCCGTTGCTGCCGGACTGGACCCTGAGGCCATTGACGATGCCGAGGATTTCGAGGGCATCATGGAGCTGATCGGCATGCGTGGCCCGATAGCCGGATTGTTCCAGAACGCCATCTTTTGCGTCGTACTCGTGTCGGTCACCATCTTCGTCTGCGTTTTCCTGCCGTACAACCTGGGCCGAGTCAGCGTCTGGTCAGCCATGAACCCGATGCGTCTGGTGCGGATGCTCTTCAGCTTGACCAAGTTCGTCCAAGATCTTGCCGTCGGCATCATGGCTGGTCTTTCGAGTCTCGTGCTTTCCATGATCTACACGACCGGCCGGATGATGGGTTTCCCTGCTGGCAACGGAGTCGGCGTTCTTACGATGAAGAGCTTTAAGATTTTCACCAGCGCATCGATGCGAGTTTTGGAGGGTCTGACCAGCGAGCTGCCCATCATTTCCACGACTGAAATGCAAAACTTCTCCGCCATCAGCCACGAGGCGTTGCTCGACCTGAAGGCATACATCTCCGGCTCGTTTGTTGCCGTTGGGGACGTTCTCAGCTCGGTCTTTGACCGCGACTTGATCAGCAACGCCAAGCATGTCGCATCTTTGTCTGCGAATACGACAGCTTTGGCATGGCATGCTGTCCGCGACGTGCCCGTCAGCGTCCTCAACCCCGGTTCGTGGGTCATCAGCTTCAGCGTGCCGGAGCCCTCGACTTCAGTCAACCCTGCCCTGTCGTACTGGTCTGGGACCGACCGCTTCTGGGCGATCTTGTGCGGCTACTTCACCTTCTCGGCCATCAGCGCTCTGTATCTGCGCAGAGGAGCTCCGTTCTCTACCGGCCAGACGGGCCAGGAATGGGAAGCCTCGTTGATCGACTTGCTGAACCAAGCTAGTGGCGTTATGAAAGTCATTCTTATTATCAGCATCGAGATGCTCATCTTCCCCCTGTACTGCGGCCTTCTCCTCGATGCCGCCCTGCTCCCGCTTTTCGAGGATACCACGCTCAAATCCCGGGTCGCATTCACCATCAACTATCCGATGACATCCATCTTCGTGCACTGGTTCGTGGGAACGGGGTACATGTTCCACTTTGCGCTCTTCGTCTCCATGTGCCGCAAGATCATGCGCAAAGGTGTTCTGTGTAAGTATCAGTGTCTCCTGCTCCTCTGCTCGCCGCTAACCCAGATAGACTTTATCCGTGATCCCGACGACCCCGAGTTCCACCCCGTCCGAGACGTCCTGGAGCGCAACGTCATGACGCAACTGCGTAAGATTCTGTTTTCTGCCTTTGTGTATGGAGCACTGGTGATCGTCTGCCTCGGCGGTGTCGTCTGGGGCTTGTCGCTGGCGCTTCCCAACGTCTTGCCGATTCATTACTCATCCAACGAGCCGGTCTTGGAGTTCCCCATTGATCTCCTCTTCTACAACTTCGCCATGCCCCTGGCCGTCAAATTCTTTAAGCCCAGCGACGGTCTGCACGCCATGTACACCTGGTGGTTCCGCAAGTGCGCGAGGGGGCTTCGGTTGACCTGGTTCCTATTCGGCGAGCGTCGTATCGACGAGGAAGGCATCCTGGCTTTCCGGCCGGGCTCCGAGGAGGAGGCTCTGCCGTGGTGGAGGCGACTCTTCCTCGAAGTGAACAAGCAGAACAAGGTGGTGCCGAAGACGTGGGAAGACACCTTCGAGGGCGGCACGGCCAAACCGACGAGTACGATTGGAAACGACCAGCTGATGATCTTGAGCCTCAAGAAATCGCGCCTGGTGGACTCGGGACAGCTGATCGAGGATGGCCAATTCGTTCGCACGCCGGCCTCCGACCAAGTCAAGATTCCCAAGGGAAGACGTGTGTTTATGGATGTGTCAGAGGCCAACACGCGTCTGGACGGCAAGGAAGACTCGCCCGAAGCTGACCTGTACTCGACGGACCAGTATCAGCTTGTCTACATCCCGCCGCACTTCAGGGTCAGGGTGTTCCTCTTCATCATGTTCATCTGGATCTTTGCTGCCGTCACCGGGGTTAGCTTCACCATCGTGCCGCTCGTATTCGGCCGCAAGATGTTCAAGGTCCTCATCCCCGCCCACATCCGGACCAACGACATCTATGCTTTTAGCATTGGTATCTACATCCTTGGCTCCGTCGCCTACTTCCTCTTCCACGCTCGATCCATATTCAAGAGGGCGAAGGATTGGGCATCATCAGCGCTGCGTAGCGTGTGGCATAGCGATGCCCCAATGCGCGTCGCGCTTGTTGGCATCCAGGTCGCCAGGCTCGTCTACGCCTACTCCGTCCTGCTGATCGTCTTCCCGCTGATGCTGACCACGCTCATGGAGTTGTACTGCCTCATCCCTCTTCACACCTACATGTACCCGCCCACGCCGTATGTCATTGAAGCGAACAGCGGCGGCCAGTTCAAGGACGGCGCCGTGATCGTGCCGAACCAGCACACCGCACGGGTCATCCAGTCGTGGACGCTTGGTCTACTCTACGTCAAGCTCGGTGCTCGTGCCATCACGAGCCTCTACGAAGGAACGCGAATGGCGCAGGCCGTCCGTGCCGTGCTCCGCCGCGGCTGGCTCCAGCCCGACGTCCTCGTCCTCACTCGGGCCTTCGTGGTTCCCGGCCTAATCGTGGGCGTCCTTGCCATCTTCGGCCCTCCAAACGCGGTGGCCTGGATGGAATCGCATGGCCCGCTGACGGCACCCGCGTGGGCGCCTCACGAGATTAAGATGGTGTACCGCCTGTCGTACCCCTTCACGGCCTTTATCGCGTTGGCGGCGATGGCGTTCTGGAGCGTGATAGGCGTCTTCAACAACTGGAAGAACCGCATCCGCGACGAGGCCTACCTTATCGGGGAGCGACTGCACAACTTTGGGGTTGGCGCAGCTGGCGTCGCGGGTGCGAGGGGGCCTTGGAGAGTGAGGGGCAGGTTGTAATGACCAGCGTGTTCTTATTAGAGACGGCCTCGGTCGTCCGCTCATGACGGAGATGATACAGATTCGAGTGTACAGTCGAGTTGCGTAGCTATACACAAGGCACGATGCCTATATATATTATGGTTAAACTAGTCCAAACAAGTCGACGTCGCGACGGCTAACGGTATCCCACGCTGCCGGATACACTAATTGTGACGCTTGGCAAGGAGCTTCACAACTTCAAGTGATGAAATAGAAGTAATGAGATCAATATACGGCCACTAAGGCTCACAGGGTATATACAACTCGCGTGTACATCGCTAAAAGGAATACTCCTCTACAAACAGGTGAATGCCCTGCGCCCCGGTCCCCTTGTGCACCGCCCTCTCATCCGACAGCGCGGACACGCAGTTCCTCACGCAGCTCGTCAGCGACTGCCCGCCGCAGACCACGACCGACGTCTCGCCCCCCGCGACCTCCACCGGCGCCCGTATGAGCGCCTCGATGTCCGGCCGGGTGTAGTACTCCCTCACCACGCCCGCCGTCGACCCGCTGCGCTGCCTCGTCGGGGTCAGGGGCACCTCGTCCGCCTTCTCCACGTCCAGCACCTTCTCTCCGTCCACGGAGCCGTCTGACACGATGCGGCGATGCTGTTGTGTAGAAGAGCCTGAGCTGGTCTCGCGGTCTGAGTATATCGCCGCCGCCGCCTCGCCTTCTCTCGCCTTGCCGGACCGGGTGATGGCGACGTGGACTAGGAGCTCGATGCCGACTTGCTGTGCGCGGTCTATCGCGGAGCGGAGACGCTGGGTGTAGAACTCGATTTCTTCTCCCTGGCGCGCGAGGAGGATGAAGTCTACTCTCGTCGTGCATGTCTTCCCGCGCCCCTGGACTATGCTTTCTAATATCGGGAGGGTGAAGGACGCCCCCGTGGAGGCGGAGATGAGGACCATGGTGTCGTAGATATCCCACCGCGGCGGCTGCCCAAACGGACCCAGGACAAAGCCCGTCAGCGTCTCCTTCTTCCCTCCGTTCTGCATCTTCTCAGCGTAGCGGTGGAGGCGCTTGGAAAAGCCGCCGTGCTTGCGGATCACGAGTTGTATGCTGTTGCAGACGCACGTCTCGGGGACCTGGTGCGCGCAGGCGATGGTGTAGGGATGCGCCTCGAAGGGCCCTACGCGCGGGAGCCAGAGGTAGAGATGTTGGCCTGCCTTCCAGGAGAAGTGGACGTCTTTTATCGTGAGTACCGTTGTCGAGGAGCCCACGGCACGGATTTGTACCTCGTGGCCGAGGCGCTTCATGCCCTTGCAGGTTGATCGATTGGGCGCGAGGCGGGTGTTCTGCCACGCGAGAAGGGCCCAGCGGGCTGCCCGGTCGAAGACGATGATGGCGATGGTGAACCATAAGTAGACGCGGGAGTACTCCGGGATGTGGATGTAAATGAGCCAGATAAAAACCACCGCGGATACAAGATGCTGCAGAATGAAAATCTCATACGCCATCCCGCGGAACGGTCGCAGTCCAGACACAAACATCCAGACCAGAATCCCCCACGCCCCGAGGCCGTGCTTGACGAACGGCATCATGCGCAGCTGCGTCTCGACGAAATCCGCCCGCACCCACTCCATCCAGAAGTGGAACCCGTGGACCGTCGCCGTGACGAACATGGTCCGCGCGGCCCAGCGGTGCAGCCAGTTCAGCCTCTCGTGGGATGTCCCCGTGATGTAGCCTATGATGTTGACCTTCATCGCGAGGAGGTAGACAAGGGGCATCTGCATCATGGTGACCCAGGCGTTGCGGAAGCCGATGCGCTCCCAGAAGTAGGCGTCCTTGACGATCGCGTCGGCGGCCATCATGTAGATGATGACGGCCCAGTAGGCTAGGAGGATGAGCACGCGGCCTAAAGGCGGCGGGGTGGTCCAGCGCAGGCCTTTGAAGGGGATGTAGAGCTGCGGGTGGCCTGCCTCGCGTACGAGGGCTGTTGAGGTTGCCCATACTTGGGATAGGAAGTTTGAGGGTTTGGTTGGGTAGTGTACGGATCCTGAGCGACATCTTCGTAACCTGGGAGCAAACTGGTCAGCCGAGGATTGATGGGTTAGCAGACTGACGGCTCACCTCCGACGGCCTTCGAGATAATTCACGCCCCGCACGATGCCCAGGAACCCCACGACGCTGGCGATGATGTACCAAAAGGACTGGGCGAGGTGAATGTTGGTCTCCTGGAAGAGGGCCGTTCCCATCGTCATCCCGCCCCCGCCGCTGCCTCCTCCATGATGGCTGTGGCTCATGGCGGTGGTGAGATGAGCAGCCTCGGTTCGCTAGTGAAGTCTGCGATCGATAGTGCCCGATCGTAGTTGGTGATATTGAGTAGTCTCGAAATATTACAGCTTCGGTCGTTGGTCGTCGAAATCGTCAGTCAGATCGACCCTCCCCAGAGAGTAGCAGGATGATGGAGGTCGAAAGGTGAGCGGAAGCGCCAAGGTCATGAATCAAACCAAACCCCTCGAAATCATCTCGACCGGGCCGCGCGCATCGACATCGATAAAACAGCAAAAGAGCCTGCGCCTCGCGGATCTCTCTCTCGCCTCGTCCCGAACGTCAGAAGGGGGAACGTATGAAAGCGTAGGGAATGAGGTGGATTGAGCAAGTTCAAGAGGCAAAGAGTCTGGGCGGCGCACGCATGATGACAGAGACGGTAGAAGGATGCGTAGGAACAGGTATGTGGTGTAAGGGTTGGGCGGCACAGGGTGCGCAAGTTTAGAGGAGGGGACCAGCCGTTGGCTAGCGTCGCCGCGCGGGATGAGATATATCCGGCCTCTCTATCGTTTGCCGGGGTCTTGTATGTGATTCCGTGCCGTGGTCTATGTAGGTAATATGTGTGCTGGCCGGCCGAACCGCCCTGGGTGTGCGGGAGAGTTGCCTCTCGTGACGGGAATGCCCTTGTCCAAGTGCGTTCTTCGGCTACCATGGACACTTGCGCCCATGTCAGGAGCGAGGAAAGATCGGATTTTATTCCCGCTTTCGCTTTCTGTTTCCTCTGGGGGTTGTTTTGGTTTCTTTAGTTTTCGGCTACTGGACTTACACGAACATCGCTCGATCCCGTTCCACCTCCGTCGCACCGGAGCAGATACCCGGCGGCAAGATGCATGTCTCTGTCCCTCCCATCTTTCCAATTGCAAATATGAGCAATATCACTACTCATCCAAAGGACTTCTCTGGGCCAAGCCTCGGCAGCCATACAGGTTCCCAAATCACCCCCAAAAACATGCTCTCGAAGATACCAAAGCAAGAGAGCAGAGGAGAAACATCCGAGGAAGAAGGACAGGGGACCCCCAAGATCCAACCCGCGCAGACGCCACAACTTGCTCAAAACTTCTCAGTGACATCCGAAAACCTCGTCCTCTGATTGGTGTGAAGGGACTTCCAAGCCAACGCAACCCCTGCGCCCATCATGGAGCTAATCCGCACAAGGTTAAACCAACAACCCCTCCTTCCCAACTCACTCACTAGCACCATGTAAACTCACTCACTCATCTCACTCACACGCGACGACTTGAGACTTTCACGATGAGGAGGGGAAGGCTTCTTGATAGGACGCCCTGGTGATGAACATGCCTCATCTGAACCCCCAAGAGCCTCACATAGCAACGCTATTTCCTGCCCCGAGTCCGGGGAAACCGCTGTAGATGCTCTAGTCAGCCTACATCTCCCAGGGGCGGCAAATATGCAACCCGTCGAATCGACATGGGAAGCTCGAAGCTAGTTCCGGGATGCCGTGAGCAAGTTTTTCTTCCCTCATCCTTTGGCTCGCTCTTCAGAGACGAGGTACTTCTGCAAGCTAAGCAGGCTCCCTAGACACCTTCCGCTAAGGGCCAGATCTGCTGCAACTCATCAACTGTGCCGAGTCCCGAAATGCGAGAGAGGTAGCCATTGATGTTTGCCCCTCTCCCACACGTCCGTCTGACAGACGAGCTTGTCACGCCTGACATACCCTACCTAGACAGCTCTAAGGTTGGCAAAGCTTGCCGCTTCTCCCACTAGAAAGACAAGGTAGGTAGGCGGTGCCACTGAGTGAGGTAGCGAGACGAAACAAACAAGAGCTCCCGGAGCTCGAAGCCTAAGCTCCTTTAAACGAACGGCGGCTGGCCGGGCTACCCTACCTACCCAGCCTTACCAAAGGCCGTTGCTCGGCGTGTGTTTCTGTTCCTTCCAATCCATCCATTCCCGTTCATATACCTCTCACGCCCCCATCCGAACCTCTCACACCTCCAGGTCTTGACGTCTTCAACCTCAACCCTCACCATCGCCATCCAATCGATACCCAAACCCTCCCTCATCAGCAAACCGCAACAATGGCCCGCCTCCTCTCCCTCCTCCTGCTCGCCTCGACGGCAACGGCCCACTTCTCCCTCTCCGTCCCGAAGCCCCTCGGCGACAGCGACGACAAGCAGGGCACCAAGCCCTGCGGCGGCTACACCGCGTCCCCCTCCGATGCGGCCGTCGACTTCTACATAGGCGGTGACGCCGTGGGCATGGAGAACGGCCACCCGCAGACCAACTGGCTCTTCCGCGCCACGCTCGACCAGACCGCGTCCGGCAACTGGACGCAGGTGTTTCCCGTCGTGCTGCAGACCGGCCTCGGCAGCTTCTGCGAGCCCTCGATCGTTGTTCCCGATGACTTTGCTGGCAAGAAGGGTATTATTGGCGTTGTTGCGCACTCGCCTGATGGTCTTCTCTACGCTGTACGTCCTTCTCATTGATACCCTCATTGTTCTCCCTTTCTACCAGACCAGGGTGACAGAATGCTGACCCCAAGCAGTGCGCCGCAGTAAACTTCGTGAACAGCCCCGCCCCCTCCCGCTCCGAGTGCAAAAACGCCTCCATCACCGTCGACTTCACCTCCGATCCGTCCCTCAGCGCCATCATGGCCGAGGGCTCTGCCGCCGCCACCCCCGGCACCAGCGGAAGCGCCAGCAGCAGCACCCCGACCAGCTCCCCCAGCGCCGCCTCCGGTTTGTCGTCGAGCCTGCTGACCCCGGGAGCCGTGGGCAGCATCCTCGTGTCTGTGGCGGCGGCCGTTGGCGGTGCCGCCATGTTCTTCTAGGAGCCTTTTGTTGTTATTTCTTACTTGCGAGCTGAGGGAGTGTACAGTGCGTGAAAGAGGGTGGAACCGAAAGAGAGCTGGCATGTGTACAGAAGGTTCACCGTACCTACCTGATGGGAAAAGGACTGATTACCTGGGTTTGGCCCAAACACGACATGGAATTGTTACGAAATGGAACGAATGAAACAAACGAACCATGATGATTTACGTGACTTGCCTTATTCTACCTTGCCTAGTGGATATGAATGTGGTGGACGGGTCAATTCGGGCGCGATTCGGCTAAAGGTTGGAGCATCGTGATCGCCTTACTCAGCGTCTTGTGATGCCGGGGTGTTGTCAAGCCAAATGGAATTACAATTCGGGCCACTGGGCACCAACTGAGTCAAAAGCTGTTCTTCAGGGTCGTCGTATCTGGCATCTCGTAAGTAGGAAGAGTCATCAACCGAGTGAGATTCAGGTGAGATTCAGGTGAGATTCAAGTGAGATTCAAGTGAGCGCTCACCGAGACTCCACCGGTGGTGAGTGCCCCTCCAACGGTCACCGCTACCCCTCATTCGGTGTAGGACCCACATCGGTGAAGGAGCCAATCATCCACGCGAATCCCTCTGTGAGTCAGTTGGGCTGATCCGCAATTTTTTTTCTGCGGCGACAAACAACGGCCCTCAGCCCTGGTGCAGCGAATCGAATCGTGACCCCTCCTTTCCTTTCCTTCACTTCCCCTTCCCTTTGCCCCTCCTCTCGTCACAGTCCTTAATGACTAGCGTCGCGCGCTTCCTCTTCTCTTCTTCCACTGCTTCAATTCGACCTACCGCCCTTTCTACCGCTCGTCTTCGATCAGGAGCTGCCTGTCTCCCATCGACCGCCCGATTCTTCTCCCCGCGTCGACCGCCATCGCGCCGTCTCGAAGTCGTCCAACGACCCCTCCAAACCTTTTCCTCCCGATTCTCGACCTCCGCCCTCGCAATCATGGCTTCGGATCTCGCGACGCAGCTGGAGAAGCTCTCCATTGGCAAGCTCGAGTCCTTCCCCGGCTGCTACCCCGACGTCAACCCCGTCGACATCTACCGCTCCCACATCACCTCGCTGCTGCACGATGTCACCGGCGTCGACAAGCCCATCATCTACAACGCCCTTCAATGGACCCAGAGCTTGGACAAGGGTGACTTGGTCCTGGCCGTCCCCGGCCTCCGCATCAAGGGCAAGAAGCCCGCGGAGCTGTCCGAGGAGTGGCTCGCCAAGGTGAGTCGCGGGTTCTCAATGGCTGCCCCCGCGTTGCTTACGCCTCGGCTGATGTGCTTGCGTGTCTGCAGTTCCCCGAGTCTCCCCTGATCGAGAAGCCCGTCTCCTTCCAGAACGGCACCTTCCTGCAGTTCTGGTTCAAGCCTGGTCCCCTCGCCCAGGTCCTCCTGTCCCAGGTCGGCCAGCGCGGCAAGGACTTTGGCAAGAACCCCAACAACGGTCTCAGGAACGTCGAGGACCCTTCCCAGGGCAAGAAGAAGATCATCGTCGAGTTTTCCTCCCCGAACATTGCGAAGCCCTTCCACGCCGGTCACCTGCGAAGCACCATCATCGGTGGCTTCATCGCCAACCTCTACGACGGCGCCGGCTGGGACGTCACCCGTATCAACTACCTCGGCGATTGGGGCAAGCAGTATGGTCTCCTGGCTCTGGGCTTCGACAGGTTCGGCAGCGAGGAGGCTCTTGCTGCGGACCCCATCAACCACCTGTACGAGGTCTACGTCAAGATCAACGCCGCCATGAGCGAGGAGAAGGAGCAGATTGACGCCAAGGAGAAGGCCGGCGAGGACGTTACCGCCCTGAAGGACAACTCCCTCGACGAGCAGGCCCGCAAGTACTTCAAGGCCATGGTCGCCGGTGACGAGGCGGCCGTTGCCCAGTGGAAGCGATTCCGTGACCTCAGCATTGTCCGCTACAAGGAGACGTACGCCCGCCTCAACATCCACTTCGACGAGTACTCTGGCGAGAGCCAGGTTTCCGAGGCGGACATGGAGGCTTCCGCCAAGAGGCTCGAGGAGACCAACATCTCGGAGAAGTCGGAGGGTGCCGTCATCATCGACTTCACCAAGCACGTGCCCGGAAAGGCCGGAAAGAGTCTGGAGCGCCCCATCATCCGCAAGAAGGACGGCACCGCGCTGTACCTGACCCGCGACATCAGCGAGCTGCTGCACCGCGAGAAGAAGTACAACTTCGACCACATGATCTACGTCGTTGCGTCCCAGCAGGACCTCCACCTGAAGCAGCTCTTCAAGATCATCGAGCTCATGGGCTACCCCGAGACGGCGAAGAAGTGCCAGCACATCAACTTCGGCATGGTCCTCGGCATGAGCACCCGCAAGGGTACCGTCAAGTTCCTCGACGACATCCTGCGCGACGTCGGCGAGAAGATGCACGAGGTGATGAAGAAGAACGAGACCAAGTACGCCCAGGTCGAGAACCCCGAGGCAACTGCCGACGTTCTTGGCATCAGCAGTGTCATGGTCCAGGACATGAGTGGAAAGAGGTGAGTCGAACTCGTCCGGACTTCTGACCCCGACCCTTTGGCTGGGCCAGACCCGCGCGCTTTCGGATGCACTGACTGCTGACACGCGCGCGCCCCTCCCGCAGGATCAACAACTACACCTTCAACATGGAAGCCATGACTTCCTTCGAGGGTGACACTGGCCCGTACCTCCAGTACGCCCACGCCCGTCTCTGCTCCATCTTCCGCAAGGCTGGCGTTCCGGACGAGGAGATCGCGACCGCCGACCTCAGCCTCCTCCAGGAGAAGCACGCGATCGAGCTCATCCGCATCCTCAGCCAGTACCCCGACGTGGTCCAGAACACGCTCAAGACCCTTGAGCCCACGACGGTGCTTACGTACCTCTTCCGCATGACCCACGTCGTCAGCAGCAGCTACGACCAACTGCGTATTGTCGGAAGCGAGAGGGAGCTCATGAAGGCCCGCTTGGCGCTGTACATGGCGGCCAGGACCGTGCTCTACAACGGCATGCGTCTGTTGGGACTGTCCCCGGTCGAGAGGTGAGTGCACGATGGCCCATTGCTCCCTGCCCGCAGCTGCAATGCTGTGCGGTGCGTTGCCAGGCATGTGAAACCCGATGCTGACAATTCGAACAGGATGTAATGTAGCATTCCATGGCCGGATCACGATCTCGAGGGAGGATAGCAGATGGGTTACAGGTGAGAATGACAACGGGCCGGCTCGGCAGCGTCTGAGCAGCCATAGAGGAGGAAGATGAGCGCCCTGCCGGCGGTCGTCAAAAGCATCCCGTACCAATGACCGCGATGGACGAGGAGCCACTGGCGACACCACGCCGGCACAACGGCTGTTAGCTACGAGCGCCACGAGGCGGTGCCACGCTATTAGAGCCCGCGAGTTTGACCGGCGTGGCGCCGTGCAACAAAGGAATATATTACGATCAAGAGGACGCCGTCGCATCGGTAGTACCGGAGTCCTCGAAGACCCCGGTCACCGTCGGCAGACAAGACAGATGACACGAGCCAATGGGACTCGCGTCGCAATGCGCCAGCCGCTTAGTGCTGATTAATTGAACCGAAGTTTACCAAACCTCAAGACTTTTGGAGTGTGGGTGTGTGTACTGTGGTAGAAGAGAGCGAGAGCGCGAGAGGAAGATCCTTACCGGAGATTACACCGTGGCGATGCTCTCCTAGTAGGGCTGCCTATGCCCACCTTCCGCAGAGAAGAGCAGAGGAAGAGGCAGAGGCAGAACAACGCGCAAGCACAGCGCAGAGCAGAGCAGGCCGAGAGTCGCGCGATAATCTTTGGTGTTTCGCACGAGCAACAGACCTTTTCGCCCCAGTGTTCAGGTGAAGAAAAATATCCGAGCCGTCGTGGCTGTCTGTCAAAGCAGACTGTGCAGACGCCTCTGCTGCGGAAGGCAAACGAGTTACGAAGCCGGTGGCATCTTTTGGACAGCTTCGACGGACAGTCAGTCAGTCAGTCGTGCCTCTCTATCCCCCTGGCGCTCCCGCTCCCGCCCTTCGACGACGTCCAAGACGGTGGTCAGGGCCAAGGTCAGCGTCCAACCAAGGTCGTTCGACGGAAAATGATCCAAACTGGTGGCTTGGGTCTCACGCTCGGCCGCCTGCGTGGGGGAATTCCATTCCTGGGCGCCAACCAACAGAGGGTGATCGTCCCTCGCTCGGATGACGCTAGGGCGAGCCTGATCCCTGCCAACACCGAATCTTGCATATTCCCAAACGCTAGAGATGCGATGGCTCTCGAACGGCCCTGACTGGTTGTGTCTTGCGGTTTCTGGCTGTGTGTGACGGTTCCACGGGTTTCCCTCTCGCCCAACGTCCAATCTGCGCAAGGCTTGTTGCTCCTCATCTCCTCGCCTGTTCAGTCTGTTCAGCCACCTCCGCTCCCGGGGGGCTTGCAGGCTTGCAGGCTTGCAGTTGATCGACACCCATCATGTACGCTTCAAGCCCTCGATGACAACGTGATGCATGATTATTGCTTCTTTGCCAGTTCCCGGATGGAACCCTGGGAAACGACCATCTTTTCCGCGGATGGCCTATGTCTAGGATATATGAGGCCGAAGCTGACATCTTCGCCTAGACTCCGAAAAAGACAACTCACCACTGTCCCGCCGTTGCATCCGCTCAATCCCTCCGGTGAGGCGAGGGATATGGGGCACGTTGCGGCTCGGCGCCAGCGCCAACGTCCGGACATTGCGAGCATCATCATCGTAATCATCATCATCAAGGCGTGAGTAGCCCGGTCTGTCACCTCCCGAGTCCCGTTATCTCCGGCCGCTAGGCAGCGAGAATTTTAGGAAACGGAATAAGATACGCGCCTTAGCGGGCAGCGTTTGGTGGTCGACAAGAACTAGAATGTTTCCAAACGGTAATCGATCAACTGCCACACCACTAGGCGAGGAGAGGCAAAGGACGTTTCCCTTTTCGTGTGCCTTGCCCCTAGGTTTTAGCTGCGAAGCTAGCGTCCTGTCCGGCGCCCTGGCTCCTCGTTGTCTGTGCCGAGACCAGACGAGAAGCCCCGGACCTCTGGCACCCACCGCAGTAGCTCTACCTGAGAGGAGCCCGGTGCCTGGGCGATATGGGTTCGGATGCTCCAAGGAGGACAGGACCAGTCACTTCCTCCCCCAAGTGGGACGAGGATGATCCTACTCTCCTCAATGGCCGATGCAGGTCGTGGGAATCTACCTCGCTCTCTCGTCTTGGCAATCTTGAACTACGTACCCCTCTTCCTTTCTTCCCTCCGCTGCGGTACGGCGTGGGTGGTGAGATAGCAGGGGCGGTTCTCGGCCAACCTCGAGAGGCCCCTGGTGTTTTAGACCTCACTTCCTCCCGGCGGCTGCAAACAACACGCATCCCTACCCATTGTCACCTCATATTCTAACCCGTCTCCTTGGGCCCTAACGAGTCAAGGTCAAACCCTGCTGACGTCCGCGCGGGTCTTGCAGCAGGCAAGGTAGGTGTGCCTTTTCCCAGGTTCCAGTCTCTTTCCCATGCAAGGACGGGCGTCGGTATTTGCTAGGTCTCCGTGTGTATGAAGCTCCTCCAGCAGAGAGAGAGCTCTCGGGGCGTGTACTATCCCCGTCTATCCCTATCCACAAGGCACAAGGCAGACATACAGGAGGGAGGCGAACCGGGTGTCTGATGTCCCCTTCCGGTGGAGGAGCTACGTCCCCGATGTCAGAAACCGCCCCCAGCGAACCGTATGTCTGGGAACGAGTCCATACTCCTCGCCAAGGGCTGAGCGAAGGCACAACGGCCGAATATGCAAGTTGCATCACACATCTCCCCATTGTGCGGGTTTTTGTGGAAGGCGATTATCCGCCCTTCCCTCGGACCAAGACCTCTCGGCCATGCAGCTCGTCGTTGGACGAAGGTGGGATAGCGGCGAGGTTCGCTCTGCTTTGCACACACATGAGAGGGCAAGATGGATCTGGGCCTGGCCTCGCCTGACATGTTGACGCCGCCGCCCGCCGGCTGTGCGCCGATCTTTTTTGGAGTCGTAAAAGGTGAACCTGTCTTGGCGCTTTGGGGGTGATCCGGATTGTGTGGTTGTCCACACACGCCGCCTCCGCGGCAGGTCGGTTATGTTTCCAAGACGGCCCAAAGGGGGGGAGTGAACCGTTGAGCGCTCATGTTCCCCGTCGGCCCGCTTGGGCTCCCGCGGCCAGACGGGCTTGAACGTGGGTGGCCATGACCCTTCCCTTAATAACAGGACCCAGAGACACCTCCTGTCCGACAGACCCGTCGTCTCGTGGTCCCTTCTTGCTTCTTGTTCTTTCTTCCTGCAACAGCGGGACTTGTTCTTCGTTCCTTCATATTGAACAAACCTCGACCCTGACGTCGTCTGCCCATCTTCCCTTTTCCCTCTTACCCACCCTTTTTACCCATTCTACAGACAAGACGTAGGCAGAGCTTCTACTATTATTGTATAATTCCCATAGGCCAGCAACCATGGCCGTAGGCGTGGCACTCGTCGGCTTCATTCTCTTCTGCGCCTGGCGCCTGTTCTGCGCCATCCGGCTCAAGAAGAAGCTTCCCGAAGGAGCAAAGCCTCTCCCTGGGCCTCCGGGTAAGTCTGATCAAGTGGGCAAGGCACTTGGGACATGAAGCTCATCATCACATCAGGTCTACCATACATCGGCCGCGTTCACGATGTCCCGGCAGAGGGGACATGGCTCAAGTTCTACGAGTGGAGCAAGACCTACGGACCCATCTACCAGCAAGAGATCTTTGGATCCATCCACGTCTGGATCTCCTCGGAGCAGATCGCCCACGACCTTCTGGGCCGCCGCAACGTCATCTACTCCGACCGGCCCATGATCCCCAACCTGCCGGACAACAGGACCAGCGGCGACTACCTCGCCCTTCTCGGCCGGACAGGTATGCCAAGTGTTGTTTTACACTTCCACATCCTATACTAACACCTCGACAGAAACGTGGAAGCGCCAGCGCAAGCTCTGCCACCACCTGATGAACCAGAGCGACAAGCAGGAGCTCCACGCCTACCCGACCCGCGAGCGCGACCGCTTCCTGTACCTCCTCTCCCAGAAGCCCAGCGAGTACCGCGAGTACATCGAGCAGTTCACCAGCCGCACCGTCAGCCGCCTGTCCTGGGGCACCGCCCACCCGGCCCGCATCCTCCGCAAGACCACCTTCGGCCTGCTCGAGACCATCTCCCCGTCGGGCGCCCTGCCCAACATCATGTCGTTCCTGATGCACGTGCCCGCCACTCTCTCCCCCTGGAAGAAGAAGGAGGCCGCGCGCCACCAGCTCGAGTCGAAGCAGTTCAAGAGCAACATCGACTTCGTCGTCGACCAGGTCGAAAAGGGCACCGCCGCGCCGAGCTTCATCAGCACCTTCATCAACGAGGGGCTCGGCGAGGAGAAGGGCGGCAAGTGGGGCGACCTGAAGGAGGCCAGCAACGTCGTCGGGCTGATGGCTATCGCCGGCGCCTTGACCATCGGCAGCCCCATCCAGAGCTTTCTGCTTGCCATGTGCCACTACCCCGAGTGGCAGGTGAGGCTGCAGCGCGAGGTCGACGAGGTGTGCGGCGGCAAGGTCCCGCAGTGGGAGGACCGCGAGAGGCTGCCGCTGCTGAGGGCCGTCGTCAAGGAGGTCATCCGGTGGAGGCCCCCTGTTCCTACTGGTACGTGATCCTTCGGGTGTGAGGCTAAAATTAGAGTTATGACTGGATGGATGTTGACGTGCATCTCCGCAGGCATCCCCCACGCCGTTGAGAAGGACGACGTCTACAACGGCTACTTCATCCCTGCCGGCGCCACAATCCACGCCCTGGAATGGTATGTCTTTACGTGTCTCGGCACAATTATCACACTATCTGAACTTCTCCACTAACTCTTGACCAAAGGGGCATCACCCGCGACGAGTCAATGTACCCCGACCCCGAGACCTTCAACCCGGACCGCTGGCTGCAGCCGTCGTACCCGACCTACAAGGAGCCCCTCACCCGCTTCCCCAACCTCGACGGCTTCAGCCAGTTCGGCTTCGGCCGGCGGACGTGCCAGGGCGTGCCCATCGTCGACCAGGACCTCTTCCTCACCATGGGCGGCATGGCCTGGGCGCTCAACATCCAGAAGAAGCGCAACCCCGACGGCACCGAGGTGCCCGTCCACTGGAACGACTACACCCCCTTGCTGATCGCCAAACCCGCGTTCTTCGAGTTCGACGCCGTGGTGCGCACACCTGAGAAGGCGGACCTGATGAAGGCCATGTTCGACGCCGCCAAGGACGAGGAGGAGCACGAGGAGATGATGATGAAGATGGGCATGCCGGACGTCGGCGCGCCCGAGAAGAAGAGGACTGCGCCCATGTCGACGAAACCGTCAGTGACCTTGAACCTGCGGCAGAGGAAGGACGAGGGCGAGCGCGAGAAGCAGTACCGCGAGCACGAGCGGGACATCCCAGGGTGTCCCGGCCGGTGGGCGACGGAGAGCGACGTGGAGTCGTCCAACGAGAAGGGCTACGTCGACGACGACAGCTGTTCCGGCCGGTCGTCGCCGACGATGCTGCCGTGAAAGTGAATACCACTCGTTTTGTAACATTCTTTTATAAAGATGGGGGCGGTTGATGGAGGGGTATGCGCATTTGATATCAGGATTCCCTTTTGTTTTTTTTCGAATGCCGACGCTACTGAAGGGAGCTTGGCAGTATGGAGTCTAGATTGGTACAACGGACTGGACATATACCTTCTACGATGTATGAATATAGAATCTTAATCTTACAATCAAAGCGAGATGAAAAGAAACTCCGATGAAGTTACATCTTGAGAGATGAGTTGAAGCGGCGTCGGCGCCCGGTGAAGACCTTTTCCCCGCGCCTCTTTTGAAAACGCGGTCCTCGGCGGGAAAACATCACCTACATTTCTAAGCAATAAAACAGCCCGGTCAGGGATCTAGCTGGGGGAGACAGCTTGCGGCAATATAACCCAGGAACTCATTAGTCTCCCCCACCAACCCTCCGCAACTCTATCCCACTAGCTCCCGGCGTGAACCAGAAGCCAAGGGTATTGCAATATATCTTCATACATGGACTACGGACGGAGGTAATCTAACTCCGGAGTCCTCGGCGTCAAGCTTCACGATCGTACGGTTGCTTTCTCTGGAGGCCGTTGTAAAACCATATGTCGCAAGCCTGCGTAATGCTGGCGGCGGTCGAGTCCGACGGACGGAGTGGGTTCGTGTCCGGAGCCGGGACATCCTGGTCGAGTCGGGGTTGGAGGTTGCTGTAGAGTTTCCGGCAGTCGCGGGAGCTCAGGTATAAGGAAACGAACCGCTGCCTTTGAAAGAAAAATATCTAAGCCCCTCATCCCATAGAGTCAAACACAACTTCACAGCTCATTCACCTTGAAAAACCACACCCACCGTCATGTCGAGATACCAAGCCGTACACGAGAACCCCCAAGGCCCCGGCGACGCCCGTCCCACAGCGTCGCAAATCATCAAGGATGAAGGCCTCGAGGGCAAACTCGCCGGGAAAGTCATCTTTATCACCGGCGGCAACCAAGGCATCGGCCTCGAGACCGCCAATGCTCTCTACGCCACGGGCGCCGACATCTGCCTCGGCGCCAGGGACTCTACGAAGGGCCAGAAGGCGGTGCGGGACGTCCTCGACTCAGCCCTCTCCGGGGGAAAAGTCGACTACGTCGAAATGTCCCTGGACTCCCTGGCCTCGGTGCGCCGCGGCGCCGAGGCCTTCCTCTCCAAGACGGGCGGCAAGCTCAACATCCTCATCAACAACGCAGGCGTGATGGCCGTCCCGGAGGGCAAGACCGCCGACGGCTTCGAGACGCACCTCGCGACGAACCACCTAGGCCACTTCCTCCTCTTCAACCTCCTCCGCCCCGCGCTCCTCTCCTCCAGCACGCCCTCCTTCAACTCGCGCGTCGTCTCGCTGTCATCAGTGGCGCACCGCCGCGGCGAAGTCCGCCTCCACGACCTCAACTTCGCCGAGCCGGGGTCCTACGACCCGCTCCTCGCCTACGCGCAGTCCAAGACGGCGAACATCTACCTCGCCAACGAGATCGAGCGGCGCTACGGAAGCAAGGGTCTGCACGCGTTGTCGCTGCACCCGGGCGTCATACAGACGAACCTGCTGGTGCACGTCGGCGACGATTTCATCCAGACGCTGGCGGGGAACCAGGCGTTCGCGAAGGGGATGAAGAGCGTGGAGCAGGGGGCCGCGACGACGGTGTACGCCGCCGTGAGCGCCGAGTGGGAGGGCAGGGGGGGCAGGTACCTGAGCGACTGCGGCGAGAAGGGCCCCGCGGCGCCGGGGGAGATTGCGAAGGGCCCGGCTTCTGCGGACTCCGGGTATGCTCCGTGGGCGTTCGACGGGGAGAAGGCGGGGGCGTTGTGGCGGGAGTCGTGTAAGCTTGTCGGCGTCGAGGATGATGCGTAGATCTGATCGCGATAGCTGCGTGCTAGTTCTTTTGCCTCACAATCAATGAGTCAATCTTTTCACCACTATCACATGCCTCAACACCTGAGCAGCATAAAACCTTCATAAACATGAATAGGCCTCTTGGCGGCTGGCGCTTCGAGGAAACGGTGATAGATCAGAGAGATAAAACGGTGCCTCTGCTCGGATCGCTAAAGGAAACGGTGAGCGGTTTCGGAAAGAGGAGAAGCTCAGAAGCCTCTGTTTGAGCAACCTTGACTAAGCGGCCAACGGGTTCCCGTGGCAAAAATCAAATTTCTGAACTCTTTCTCAGAGCACGCAAAAAGTTTGATGTGCGGGTGTCAAGTGCGTCTGAAAGTGGTGTTGTAGAGAGACATCGATTAAACGCTTGACGCCTGACGCTTGTCACTCCGCAAGGGGACTGAGCGTTGGCGCCATCTCTAGAGCCACGACATGGGGAGCGGACGGCGGAGCGGACCGGCGAATCGCATCGTTTCCAGGACGAAACACACACCCACTCACAAGCACAAACGAACGAGTGGTTTAACCGAAGCGGCGAACGTGGGAAGACGTGTCAGAAGGCAAAAAATGGATGATGGGACGATCTGCTCCATCGCCTGTCAAAGCAGAACCGTGAAAACCTCGCCATGGGATGATAGGACGAACTCTGAGCCTATCGTGATCGAAGAGTCTGACCGGGAGGTAGAATATCGACATCGTCATGGACTTTTCCGGGCTGTCAAACCAGCATTGGTGAAGTCCAACCGCCGGAAGGGTTCGGGTATTGCCCCGAGCTCGCAGTGTCCTTTTGGAGCTGGGTGCATAGCTGCAAGCGTTCATGTTTGGAAAAGATCAGAGCTGTCGTTCGTTGGATTATTTCCTTGCGTCAAGCTTTTTGACTCTCGACAACAGGAAAAGGTTTATGCTTATTCAAAGAGAGAGAATAGTTATTTGACAGCTCCGATCTGAACACGTTTCATCTATCAATCACCCGCTGCCGACATGATAACCTTCACGTTTCCTTCCTATCATGGAGGGCATCTAAGAGGAACTCGATGTCAAGGTTTAGATATGTCAGCCCAAGGGTTTTGAGGATGGACGAAAGAGAGTATTTGATCCCTCAATATGGGCGACAGGCTGAAACAACAACCCTCAGTCGACCGATAGGGCTGAGGCGTTCGGCCCCCGTTGTCAGACCGCGGCCGGGAACACCCAAAACCCGCAGACTTCGGACGGCCGCTTGTTCGGGATCTTGAAGGACTCCGACTCCTCCCGAAGTCCTCCCCTCCCAGAAACAAGCTACTGGTCACTGCGCTTGTCAGATCGGCTGGCTCGCTCCGGAATCCGGCTTTGGAGGTCGGCGACGGGCATGAAGTCTGTGGGGAGTTTCTTTTCGTGGGGGGTTCCAGGCGGCGGCGAGAGATTTTAGAAGCGGAAGCTGCAGGAGATTGCGGTTGTCTAGGTTAAGGTCGAGATATGCATATCTAGATGGCCCTCGTATGTTGAGAGGAAGTCAAGGGGGAACTACCCCGGGTTCTAGAAACAGGGGATTTCGGCCGGTGGAGCGAGCGGCCCCGGGGAACGGTCGCCGATAAGTGATTACATTTCAACTGGAGCTTATTGAAGCTGGATAGTTAGGTACCAACTGAGATCGTACCTCTTGAAGGCATGTAGCTGACCAGAACTTCAGGTGTGCCGCTGTTGCGTGTCGAGGCCATGGGCTCCGATGAGGTATGCAATGAAAGGAAACAAAAGTATTTCTTCACCAATCAATCAGAACTCGTGTTTATAGACGTAGCTTGCTATCGGTATGTGTGTGGTGCCGGAGTTCAATCTCATAGCCCTTTTTGTACGAGTCCAGTAGTTTGGCGATAACAAAATATGACACAAGTGCATTTTTCGCCGCAATTCCTCCCAAAAGGGAACCAAACATTCAAACTTCCCCCTTACCCATCATGAAGTACGGGGCGAGGCCCCAGACTCCTCACAAGCAGCCTTCCTGGAGATCCAGGAGGCAGCTAGGATCGCCGATATACAAACCCACTGGGCCCCAGGGCACCAAGGGATAAGAGGCAACGAAGAGGCAGACCGGCTAGCTAAGCAGGGCAC